>RJWJ010013997.1:0-38803 GCA_004363605.1 Indri indri | reverse complement strand
AAATTACAAAGTATTTTGAACTGAATGAAAATGACAACATAATATATTAAAGATTTTGGTATGCAGAGTGGTACAATGGGCATTGGAGACTCAGAAGTGGGGAGGCTAGAAGGGGAGTGAGAGAAGAAAAACTACCTATTGGATGCAATGTACACTATTTGCGTGATGTGTATACTAAAACCTAGACATCACCACTATACAATTCATCTATGTAACCAAAAACTTGTACCCTAAATCTATTGAAATGCATACAAAATTTTCTGTTATGCTACTAAAGTAGCATAGAAATATATAGGCCTACATGCTTACATTAGAAAAGAGAAAAGATCTCAAATCAATGACTGGTTTCTACCTTGAAAACTAAAAAAAGACATATAAAATCCCAAATAAACAGGAAAAAAAAAAACAAAAAACAGAAAAGATCAGAGTGGGAATCATTGAAAGAGAAGAGAAAAAAAATCAAAGAATTAAAATTAAAGAAAAAAATTAAAGAATAAACCTAAATAAATAAACCTAAATGTTGGATCTTTGAGGAAATTAATAAAATTTTTAGCCATAATATCATAAAAAAAGAGACATGACACATATTACCAAGGGTCAAGAATGAGAGCAATAACATAGAATCAGATTCTACTGAAAGAAAAAAGGAATAGTATGAAGAACTTCATGCCTATACATCTAACAACATAGATAAAATGAACCAATTACTTAAAAGAAATATACACCAAAACTCACTCCAGAAGAAAGAGGTAAGCCAGACAGATCTGAATATGTAAATATCTTCCCACAGAAACAAAAAACACTTCAGGCCAAGAAGTCAGAATAGGAGAATTCTATCAAACATTTAAGGAAAAAATCATACTAATTTTACACATTCCAGAAAACTGAAGATATAAGAATGCTTTCCAAAAAATCCAAATCAAAGACATTACAAGAGAAGAAAACTACAGACCAATATTCCTCATAAACACAGAAGCAGAAATCCTAAACAAAATTTTAGCAAACCAAATCCAGCAATCAATATTAAGAATTATACAACATGACCAAATGGGACGTATCCCAGAAATGCAAGATTGGATTAACATTCATATATCAATCAACTGACTGTATTAAATGTGATATCATTTCAATAGACAGAAAAAGCATTTCTCAAATTCCAATGTGCATTCCTGATTTAAAAAAAAAGTAGAAAATTAGGAATACAAGAGAACTTCTGTAATTTAAGGAGGAATATAAAAAAACTATATCATACACATACAATAAATACAAGCTGTTATTAATATTTTACTACATTTGAATGCCAAGAAGAATAAATCATAACTCAGCTTTATATATACTCACTAATCTCCTTTACCAAATTTTGAGTATAAAAAAGAAGGAAATATGAAAATACCAAAAAGTAACTTTTAAAAATATATCAACAATGTTTACAAAACAGAAAACTATTAACTGGGTTGGGAGGGGTGATAGAGAACAAAACCATACTTCACATTTGGGGAGAGCCCTCTGTTTCCCTTGCAAGCCTTCTTTCTACTAGAGCTCTCTGGTCTCTTCTCTGCAAATCTATACACAATCCAGTATCTGTTAACCCAGCAGGGAAGCCCAAGGCAATTACTGCTTTCTGAAGATAACATATCTTTTTGATAACTCTGCAAAACTATCAATTAAATAAACTTCTGAATATTCTCAAGGTAGAATTCCAAATGAAATTCTGAGCAGTCTGCTCTATTTAGAATACCCGTCAAATAAGTGATGCAAATTGAGCAAAAGATGGCATTAGTCCTCAAGTGAACAAACTTCTATCACTGTCATATTTTGCTTCAACTATGATAGTTTAGTAAAAGTACAAAGGTATTCAGTAGTCATTCATGCTGACTAATGTGAATTAACAAATTCATTTCTAAAGAAAGTCCTAAAAGAACACTGAAACGTGGTAAAAGAGACAAATCAGCTATTTAACTATCTCCTTACCATCCTCCATACTAGAGGCAGAAAAAAGATTTATATATTTTGAAATATAGAGCATTATAGAACAATTAGGAAAGAATAGCAACAGAAATAAAGTTAACTGCCATATATAGATATGAATAGTTGTTCAGACATTATGATGACTACTTTATATAGCGTCTTCTTAAACCTCATAATGACTCTTCTCCTTTTTTACAGATGAGAAAGCTGAGGCTCAAATGGCTTAAGTATGTTTACGATATTACAGATCTTGTAAGTGGGACATCCAGTATTTATTCATCAATAAATGGAGAATAACCAATCTCCTGAATTACTACCAGGGTACATTTAATAAAAGTCACTGGGCCATCAGAATGAGATGCCTTTCTTTTACATAGTGGAAGGAGGGCGATTTTAGAAGGGGTGGTGGGTAAGGAAATGTGTGACTGTAGGGGCATCAGTCTGATCAAATTTTAGGAAAAAGTATACACAGAAGTTGAGTGTATAGAAATTGATTTCTTCATATCTCATGGAAATTCTTTATGTGTTTCCAAGAGCACATACGTACTTTGAAGATGACTGAGTTAATACACTCCAGGCATGTGCTAAGTGCTCAGAAAATATAGATGACTGTAGAGAAGGAATGTGTTAAACAACTGATGCTAAGATGCTGGTCATCAGGAAAACTGTATTTTTCTGTCTGAACGCTAATCAACTGACATCCTGGTTTCCACTGCTCTCTAAACTTCTTAATGTTAAGTTTTGCCCTAAAATCCTGATCCCCATTCAAGTTGCTGTAAGGTTTTTGGATCTGCAAAGCTGAGGATTTGACCTTGAAGTATGTAGCTCTTGCTACTACCAGATCTCTTTTGGAAACTTGACAGCAATGTTTTTACCAAATAAATATGTTAACTGCCCTTCCCACCAATGTTTAATAGTCACCCGAGTTACCTGATATCTTGTACATATATCAAGTTAATGTACATAATTTTTTTAAAACAATAAAAAGATGATCTCTAATGCTTCTTAAATCCCTTTACTTTCTTGTTTTCTTTTGAGTATGAAAACCTAAGTCAAGAAATAGACTGCTTATACCACATAAACAATTGAGTTCAGTGCATATCTACTGTGTGCAGGATTATGGTAACTGAGATATAAGGAATCGTTAAAACAACATCCAAAAAAATCTCAAAACCTAGTGTGAGACTTGCTTATAATTATAAATTATGTATTTTTAAAAGGTGCTTCTTTTTGTTATTTGGCTTTCCATTGCTATCAAGCAATTAGTTTTTTTTCTACTTTTAAATCAATACAATTAGTGAAGAAAGCTAGTATCTATCAAAATCAGGGTAACAATAGAAAATACCCAGCATCGCTGTTGGTCTGACCTTTAATAGCGCTGATCAGCTCATTCTAGCTTTGGATTCTCATATTATCACAGGAGAATCAACAACACCATAAGCTCCACCTTCATGTCAATAAGGTATCATTTTCCATACATATTAGTTCATACTCTGATGAAATCAGGTAATTTCATTTTACAATTAAGAAAACGTATTCTCAGAGTGCAGTACTATGTTTTTTCCAGCGCTCGGTACGAAACCATAGCAAATGTCTCCTTCTCACTGCAGGAAGAGAAAGCTGATAAATATGCTACACATGCCAGGATGTGAGGTGACCAGAAAGCAAGTTTATCACAAATCCTCATTAATTGAGAATCCAGTGCACGTTTTCCCTAGGTGGCTCCAGTTTATATATAGCCAAAGGCCAAAACTGCAGCTTCTCTTTGAGGGCAGAACTCTGAGAAAAAGAGCCATCACAGTTAGGAAAGTGAGCCAGAGCTGGGGGAAACAGACCCAACAGGTAAACAAAGTCCTTTTGTTCCTATGCATAGACTTAAAACCTTTTCAAATACAATATACTAAGAAAATTAAGTTCTAATTTCAGAACTAACTTTTAGTTTTGAAAATACATCTCTTGCTACCTCAGTGAAGGTGATAATGACATTTTGCATTACAAGAGATTATTAATGCCTCTTCTGTTCTCATAAGTAGGTCGTAATCCCACAAGCAGATGTGGCTAAATTTCCTAACAAGTAAATGGTGACAATAATGGTGTTTCTACTGATATAATATAGCTTCCAATGGAAGCTTCCACATTTAAGAATCAATATTTTCTCAAGCTTGTGGCATATGAGTGCGACTTTAGGCAAATGTCTTTACTTCTCTAGGCCTATTTACATATTCACAGAATAAGGAGATTGGACTATGCATGTCCATTAAGTTTCATCCCAGTACTAAAACTGAAGGTTTCCAGAGGCTAATTGTGGCACACAAAAAGTTGGCTAATGAGATCACATACAATTTACAAATATGCTTTACTCTGCTTGAGTTGATCCACTGTGGAATGCAGCAAACAAAATTTGGCTGCGTGCGGGGGCTCACACATGTAATCCTAGCACTTTGGGAGGCTGAGGAAGGAGGAATACTTGAGGCCAGGAGTTCAAGACCAGCCTGGGCAAAAATGAAACCCTATCTCTATAAAAATTAAAAAAAAAAAATTGCTGGGTACAGTGGCTTGTGCCTATCATCACGGCTACTTGAAAGGCTGAGGCAGAGGGATGGCTTAGGCCCAGGAATTTGAGATTGCAGTAAGCTATGATGATGCCACTGCACTGTAGCCTGGACAATAGAGCAAGACTCTGCCTCCAAAAAAATAAATAAATAAAATTTTACTCCCCCCCCCCAGCATTTGGTATTTATAAGATAATTATTATTGTAAATAATTTCCAGATAACATTCATAAATATATGAGAAATACTTTCAATCACCACTATAGCTATTATAACTAGTAGCCTATTAATACATTGACTGAAGGCTTATTATGTGCTAGACAACGAGTTAAGTGCTTTTCTTTCATTCATTCATTCATCTATTTAGCAGTTTTAAAACCTATTTTCTATATTGGCAATTTCAGGCTCCAAGTAAAATTAGTGGCTTAAGGCATATGCTGGTCAAGATTCTTGGAAAGATATCTATGAGTATGAAAGCTTAAAAATTATTTTTGGTAACTCACTGGGAATACTAAACTTTACTCCTAAGATTTTTCTTTCATCTTCATGTATTCTATTATATACACACATACATACATGTATATGTACATATATTTATATTTCGGTACCCGAACAAGTTTGTGAAGTAGGTACTACTATTCTCAGCACTTTATATTAATAGATGAGGATACTGAAGCTCACTGAGACAAAGAAAAGTCCTCAAGACCACTTAGCTCAGAGTCAGAAGTTACACCTGTCTCTTTGCTACCATATGATAATACCAAAGTAATATTTGATATGTCCAGAGGTAATGGCACCAACCTGTTCATGGAAACAGCTAACAGAAAATTCACTTTCATCCAAGTTACTACCTAAGTAAAAAGCAATAAAATATGATCTGTGTATCTCTATGCAAATGATGTAAAATAACTAGAACTTTTCCTAATAACATACCTATTATTATAGAATGTGATAAAAGCCAAATCTTACCATATATTTCTTTTAAAAACAGAAATTCCCATATTAAACTCAAAGTGTTGCGCTTCTATTTTTCCTCTCTTATCTAAAAGTACCTTTTGGAGAGCACCATGATAACTGCATCTCTCTCAATAAACAATGGCAAGTGTGACTGAGTGTCCTCTAAGTATTTTAATATTGTCTCAAATGATCTTGGGCACAGACAGTATCATTGACATTTGAGGCAACATCGAAGCTCAAATTTGTAATAATTTCTACACTAGGCCAATTTTATTACAAAATTATTTAGGTTCTATAAAAATTATATGTTATGCCAAAAAGGTGGGCAACAGGTGTATAACATTTTAGTAATTGCTTTTTATCACCTAAACCTAAGATTTGAAACACTAATGAAAACTTTCAGGAGATACATATTTTGAAATTCTGACATGTAATCAATCCAAAAAGAAATTAGAGATAATGTTTCCAGGGAAAAGCAACTTTTGTTATTTTGCAGTAGCTCAAAATTATTCATTAAATTTCATTTTTTGGAAAAGTCTAAATTCAGCTTCTGAGAATCATCTGTCAATTTATAATTTTAGAAATATCAATAACTTTAAAATAACAAGATTTGCATATTTTTCTAAAAATTACTTTTATACAGCGCTTAAGAATGTAAGTGATAAGTCTGCATTTGTAAATACTGCAAATACTTAAATGACTACAACACAGAGTTAATACAAGAGGACTCATTAACTACAAACGCCATCTTGTGGTCAATTTTTTATTATTCTGCAGCGTTATTCTGTAGATGTCTAACTCAAGATCTGACAGATGGTGCCTTAGATATTTATTCCATTTCTCTCATTTTTACACATGGTAAAATTGGGGCTCCAGAATTATAATATATTGGAAATCTTTATAAGAGAAACTTAAAACAAGAACCAAATTCGAATTCATATCTTTTCTACCCATACTTTTTTCTGTACTCTATCATCATTGCTGTTGACTTACAACAAGCCAATTACATGAAGTTTGTCCAGTTTAACACCAGACACTTCAAACACCAAGCTAATTAGTTTTGGTTTAACTGTATACTGACTACATAGAAGACCACATTTACCTTTGGATTATTGGAAAATTTATCAAGGCACAACTATGATGTTTAAGCACATTATTTTAAAGCATTTCACAAGTCTTCTAATTTTTTTCTCATAAGGACTTGTGAGGGTTGTATGTGGATGGGGGAAGAGAGAACTATCAATACCTCTATTTGACAGATTAACAAACTAGGTATAAAGAGGACATGATTAAGATTTTACAGCTGGCTAGTGGCAGGCATCATGATATCCAACTTCAATTTTATCATTAGAAAACCCACCTTCTCCATTGAAGATGTTATTAATATATCATGCAGGGTAAGTGTGCATGTGTGTGTGTGCTCTAAATCATTTCTTCCTTTTCTATACAGGAATTATGATATTGCTCTATAGCATATAATGTGTCATTTATAATGGACAGTAAGTAGAAAGTCCTTGACTCAGAAACTACACATTTTTAGACATTATCTCATTATAGTATGTAATCTTCTATTCGAATCCCTGATTGACTTAACTACAGAAAAACCTGTTTGTTTCAAAGGATGGGAAGGAGCACACACGGTCTACAGCTACACCTGGGTGTAACTTCCCATTTCACATCTAAGCTCAACTTCATTTGTACAGAGAACAGAGAAATAATTAGATGACAGAATATAGGGGATTGTGAGAATTTTTTAATAGGTGTTTTTAAGAAAGCAGAAGCCTGCAAAACAACAACAATCTTTAAGACATATCTGAGACATAATAAAAGAGGTCCACAGTTATGTGGAAACATGAGTTGTAGCTATGTCTTTTAGATATTTAATTCAGAACAGAAATCATCATTTATCAAACAACAAAACTGTTAAGTAGATAATAATTTAGAATTCTAAAAATGAAAAGTACGTAATTTTAAGGTTTCCTTAAAATTAAATAAAAATCAAACTCTGATGCATTTAAACAATTCTATTGCTGTGTTTTACATACTTTATATAATGCTTTAATATTAAATAGATTATAAACTTTTAGATGACAAAGGATCCTACCTCTATTAAGTCTAAGACATAAACAAACTCTTAAAAACAAAAAGAACTTTACAGCAGTGTTTCTCAAACTCTGGCGAAGAACAATTGTTTTTTTCTTTCGATCTGCTAAGGACCATTAAGTGGTCCTACTAACCATGCAGTTCATGCCATGTAAATCACCACAAAAGCTGGACAATATCTATTGTTCCATACCATTCAACAAGTCAAGTCTACTAATCACCTACTTGGATGCCTTGGCAATGTCTAATTGCTACAGAGGATTCTAATTACTTTCAATTTCTGAATTGACTCTGTAATAACTTATAAGATGGGCACCAGTCTACCCTTTAAGAAGCATTACTTTAGAGATCAACATAATTACCTAAGGTTTCCCAAATCATGTTTGGTGGAATACTAACCCTGCATACCACTATACAATTATATACATGTAACGAAATTAAACTTACGTCCCCTAAATCTATTAAAATTAAAAAGGGGGGGGGAGAGAATTGGTTGTTTAGAGAAACAGTTTCCTATTAGACTCTAAGCTCCATCAAGTCAGACTATATCACTTTAACCACTGCACCCTGTTAATTTATTATTTGTGACATTATTTTATCACTTTTATTTACTTATGTTGTGAACCATACCTGCTCAAGTATAGTAAAACTTCATGAACCTAATTAACACATATCAATTAAAATGTATAGTTGTCTGATTAGATGTAAAATTTATGCATGAGCTCTGAAAACAAGCATTTAAAAAGCAAATTAAAGGTGATATTATGAAGTATTTGACTTCCTTAAAAGAATGAAGTGGCTAAATGGTTTGGAGTTGGGGGAAGAAACACTGATCTAGTCAAGGAAATTACTGTGTTTCAGATTCACAAACCATGTAAGTATATAAAATACTCTGAGAACTGTTTTAGTAAATAAACCTGCTTAATTTAATTATTACTTTGCTCTATATTTTGTTTTCGGTCAGAAGTGTCTTCTAATATAAGGGGACCTTAATAATATGACTCTTATAAGACTTAAATTTTGATAAAAGCAGATTTCAAAGAGGTCACCAAAATAAATATCTAGTAAATAAACTGATCTCGAAAGAGTATACTATTAGAAACATGCTGAAGATTATCTAATGCAAAATAACTTTGGCTTGAGTACAAAGATTCCTGAAGAAAGAAGCTAGTGAGATTTATCTCTTGGGATATGAAAGCAGGACCTTGTTAATAACATACAGGATAATATTTACCTTCTAACTTGCTATGGTAGGGGAATACTCATCTACATTCCAGTGAAAAGCTGCATCAAATTATTTAGACATAAGTACAAAAGTTAGTTGGCTATAGCAGAACAATCTTTTAAGCCATGTGGAATTGGACACTCCTAAAGAGTTTCTCAGAAACTTAAACATGTTATGCATTGCCAACCTTCTCCAACAGAGTGAAACACTATAACCTAGATGGAAGGCACCTGGCTATCACGTTGCCCTACTTGATGATAGCTAAAGTAAAATCGGTGCAAAAAAATGATTGTGAGATCAACTATGTCCCCAAACAGACAATAATTAGAGACTCAAAGAACTATGCCCAGGGACTTCCTCTGACATTTGTAATAATCAATTTAAAAATGATTTATGAAATGTCTTAAATGTAGATGTTCCTTAGCTCAACTTATAATTCTTGCTTCTTCACTTATCCAAAATTGCTGGGTAACAATTTGTCAAACTGAGAAGGCAGTTTGTGGATGGTGTCTATGGTAGCTAATCTCCAAAGACTTCCTAGGATGACATGACGTTATTCTACCTCTGTGTGTCTTGCTCTGATCATTGTGTATCTTTAGATTCTATTTGAAATAAGAACTGACTGCTCAACAAAAAATGATTTCCATGGTATATACAGTGAAAAGGAGAACAAGATTAATCACTAAGTAATCAATAATGTTGGTCTCTTTACTAGAAACACAAGAAGAAAGCCCCTAGATATTCAATGGGTTGTCATTTAATGGCATTAAGAAAACGCAAAGTGGGTGTTTTCCTTTTGCTGATGGTGACCATCCCTAAATGAATCGGATGGTCCTTAGAAAAGTAGTGTGATGTAGGCTGAATTTCCTAATCTGTTCAGGCTTCCAATGATTGCCTCCCAGTGGATAGGACAGTACACAATGTAGACACAAGGATTTAATAGATTAGAAAATTAAACTGGTATAGAAATGGCTAGACTCAGTAAATTTCTAAGCCTTTTAGCCGCCCAAGCTGATGTGTTTGCTTTGCAGGAAATCTACACCACACATAACGGGAATCTATCAATTTCAGGGTGTATAACTAGTTCTGAAGCATTCTTCACATAGTTCCAAAGATACAGTTTGCTCTTTTTTGGAAGAGCTGTTTTAGCACTATCAGGACATCTGTCTTCCTGGGTCCTAGGGTTTAGGTCAGGGTTTAGTAACTGTTATGAGGCATGATTGTAAACAGAAATGCACCTTGATATGGATTTAAAAAATCCCTGTCCTGGATAACTCTGGATTATTCTAACTCTAGTTAACTTCTTAATTTTTATGATAAAGAAAGGGAGTCTAACTTAAATAAGGCGGCTTTTGGGCCAGGTGCGGTGGCTCACGCCTGTAATCCTAGCACTCCGGGAGGCCGAGGCGGGCAGATCGTTCTGAGCTCAGGAGTTCGAGACCAGCCTGAGCAAGAGCGGGACCCTGTCTCTACCAAAAATAGAAAGAAAATTAATTGGACAGCTGAAAATATATAGAGAAAAAAAAAATTAGCCGGGCATGGTGGCGCATGCCTGTAGTCCCAGCTACTCGGGAGGCTGAGACAGTAGGATTGCTCGAGCCCAGGAGTTTGAGGTTGCTGTGAGCTAGGCTGATGCCACGGCACTCGCCCCAGGCAAGAGAGTGAGACTCTGTCTCAAAAAAAAAAAAAAAAAAAAAAAAAATAAGGTGGCTTTTTACTTATATTCAGACTAGGATATGGCCAATATAAAAAAGAATTAATAATTCAGTACAGATTATCTATTATGCCTCTGTCTCAACATTTTGAAAGAAAATGAAAATATTACCTGTCGTTCCTTAGGCTCAAAACTATGCTAACCAACTACGTGGGTAAACCTTCTATGACTTCCATTCTTCTCTCTCCAAGACAGGCTGTTCACAAAGAATTGAGCCGTATTAGGTGACTGTGTATAGTGTGTATTAAAAATAACAGAAGAGGTTAACTACTTTGGAAACACGTGTCATTGTTCCAGTATTCCCAAAAACCTTCTCTGGAGCTATTTTAGTATTCACCTAGGAGAGAAACATGGTCTGCATTTCTCCTGGGTAAGTGAAGGTCTGTCAATCTTCCCTCTAAGAGTAAGTTTAGAATTAAAGGCTTCAACTGGGGTTTTGTAAACACTGCTTTCAGGTTGGTAAAGGAAGGGCTTTTGTACTGCTCACTGAAAAAAGAATATACCCAGCTTTCTCTTTATGTGCCAATGAATAGTTTTTGTTTTTCTATCTCTATAAATATACTGGATTTTAGTTACCTTTTATCTGTATTTGCCTCACCCTTTCAATTTATACTTTTATTCTCATTGATAGAGAAACCAAGAGTGAAATATAAATTGGGTAACTGCTTTCTCAGTTTCCATTACACAATTTCCGCTAGGGATTTTATTATAGCTTATTAATTCTTCAGTTCCTTGCATCTAAAGAGTCTTGTTATACCCATTCTCATTTGACTCTGAGACTGTTTGGAAGTTCTTCACTTTTTTCCCCCAAAACCTCACTTCTACTGGAAATGTGCCCTCCCTGGCGCATCCTGTCTTTTCCTGCGTTCTTCCTTGACTGTGGCGCCTCCACCATCTTCACTGTCCATAGTGTGTGCCCCACGGGCACAATCAAATCTGATTCTTTCTCTGCTTCATTCTTTTCACTTTTTAGAATTGCTCACTCCTCATAAGTCATATTCTCTTTTGGAATCTATGACTTTGAAAGTATAACTAACTTTTCTACAATTTTTGAAGCCACTTTACTAAATTCTAGGGAATATGACTGAGAATGGCCAGGATTTCCTTCCTTTGCTTTCACCTCCCAGATTTTGAAACTAGTATTTTCTCCCTAGGTGGCTGCGATGTTAAAGTAACAGTAGTTCTTTGTTAGTTAGAATTGAGTCCAGGGAGACTATTCTCATTGCTCCTTTCAATTCAAACAGATGAATACAAAGTTAATAATTCCTCTGATTTTCCGCTTTTAAAATAATGTTTAAATTTTTAAAAATTTCTCTCAGAAATCTAAATGCCACCAATCCAAATCTTGCTTAGCAAGCAGTTTTATAATCATTGTTAATATAGATTAATCTCTTAAAGTCAGAATATTTGGGAAGTGTCCTAATTTGGAACAGGGTATTTTCTAGTAAATATTTACAAAATCTACAAAATGTTTCAGAGTATGTGATGCAACACTACAGTTAAAACAAATAACTCATTCACTAGATTTTATTTTGCCATTTCCTCTACATGATATAAATTTCTAATAAACCTACAGCTGAAGAACCTTCTGGACACTCAATGCTCATTCATTACTGAGTTTGTAGATGACTGCTGTGAGATCTACTTTTTCAAAATGTCTGTAATTGTAAAATGACCCATAAATAACTGGACTTGGATTTTAGGAAAACATTAGCAGTACTGCTCATTTGGATAGATGGTACACCTGTGTAATGATTTTTTTCTTTCCTCATTTATCTTCAAGAAAATGTCCTTCACTATAATTGTTTTTCTGCCTCCTAAATGTCCATATAGATACATATAGTTATGTTATCTAGTAAAGACAGAGCCTTCTATTAAGACTGTCCATTAAAATTCAAGCAAATAAAACAAATTTAAATATTCCTCCACTAGAAAAAGTAACAATTTGTAGGTATGTATAAAGTGAATAAATTTTATATACACATAAAATTTCTTCTCTAATAAACTTTAATCTCATAATGGCAAGATTTAAGTTTGAATTTGGATCCTCTCTAGTGCTTAGAACAGGGCTTTGATGATAGAATAGTAAATGAATAATTTTTCATGAGGCAACTGACATTCTTAAATAAGACTGGTAGCATAGGAAATGCAGTAATCATAGAACTGGTTATTTCTTGAAATTCTTAATAAGAAAAAGTTTTTAAACAGCTAATGTTATAATTATGTTTAATAGTATTATTTATGATTGTAAAAAAAGGAAAAACACAAATGTGCAACTATTAGTAATTATCTAAGGTAATGAAGATATATCAATATGGTGTGTTATATGAAGATTATGACACTATGTGGAAAAGTACATAAAACAAAAGGAAAATATGGAGCTGAAAATAATATATATTCACTTTAATCATCATGATACAAAATAAGTAAACGTATGTGTTTTTATGTTGACACATTCAGAAAACACCAGGCCTCATAATTCTCTGAATTCTTAGGGAGGGGGAAAGAAAGAGCTATGCAGAAAAGTTAACATTAATATCTTAACCTTAAAATAGTAAATTATTTTTCTATAGCTATATTTAAATATACCACTCCCTAGAAGAAAGGGTTATGGGTATTCTTTATTTCTTCTTTACACATTAGTGTACTTTGCTTTTGTTGATGCTATTGTTTGTTTTCAAGGAGCCTGAATTACTTCCATAACCAGAAAAATAAGGCTATAAAACAAGGACTTCCATACATCTGCTATTAATAATAATTCTAAAATAAACTATACAAAGGATTAAACTATATTCTAAAACAAACTATGCAAAGAAATTAACTACATTCCTTTATTATATGAACTTAACTGCAAACTGCTTAATTTGGCAAAAATTAACATTACTGGAAACTTGGGCCAGCTGGATTGAGGGGAAGAAAGCTACCTCCAAGAGTTACAGAGAAAGTTAAAGGAGATGCCATAAGTGACATATAGAGTAGGACTGATTATAGCAGGTACTCAGAAGAGTAACTATAGTAGGCATATATTAAGAATCTGCTATGTGCTACAGATGTGCTTTCACATAGCTCCCTATACTGACCCTAGCCTTCATCATAACTTTCTTTTGAATTCCCCACCCTTTCTTACATCAAGCTGTCCTTAATATGTTAAAGACAAAGAAAACAAAGACATTAAGATGATCAAAAGGCCTTCAATCAAGAATGTAAAGGAAATCAGAGCTGTTTGACATCTCCTTAATCACACAGGTGAATTCACTGGACTGGGTAGATTCCCTATTCCCTTCTGAAGTTCTTGCCAAGCCCAGAGCTATTCTTAACCAATTCCTAAATAGGGGTACTTTCTTCCAAGAAAGCCCAAATAAGTGCTCAAAGTCTAATTGTAAGAGGATATAAGACAGCCAAGTGAATTCAATGATATGAAAATTAAGCTTTGATAAGAATATATTCTTCCAATTCATCACATTTGCCAAGGATCCCTTCCTCGCAAGCCTTCCTCACCATTAGCATCATCAGCATCAACAAAAACAGATTCTCTTGTGTTCTTACAAGGGAACAACTAGAAAACATCTATGTGCTTCATCCAACATGTCATATTTTACTGTTTTAGAATCCCTTCATATTAGAAGGAAGTCATCTTTTTTGGTTTCTTTGGTATTAATGTACTTTGAAATTATTCACTCTGTTCAACTGGATTTTTGGTTTTATTGCTTTGTTATTCTTGTTTTTTTTTAAAGATTCAATATATTTATCCTTAATTACTAGTCATGCAAAACAAAATGGGAATCATCATTTTACCCATTCAAAATTCAGTTGGAGAAACCTATTTTGTATTTGCAGTCAACCGTCTCACAGTAAATTGATAACAATTTATATGTCATATTGACACTTCAATATGACAATAATTGGAGTCTGATACAAACCCCTGCCTCACATTTATAATCTGATTTTCCTCTGTCCCTTTGATACTTAAGTTTTAATTTACAAACAAGCTGTGACCATTTCACTTCACACAAGTTCATCTAAAGGCAAATGCATATATCCTATTTCATCTACCACATTTGGAAAAGACTCCTTTGGAAATTTATTTATGTAAATATAGATGAAAAAAGCACTTCCATTAGAATGTGATTGAACAGGGAATGGAAGGACTCTGAAACATTTCACTTTCCTATATATCTGAGATATTCTGCCCTTAATAGACAATAGCAGATTGTAACTGTTTAGGCCTCAGTCTTTCTGCTAAGAATACTTGATTATTTAAGGGTTCCAACTTCCCAATTATGTTTTACTGGACCGATGTGCCAAACCTGCTAAAAGTTTTTCACTCAGAAAAAACAAAACAAAACAAATAACTGGAGCTGTACAGGTCTTTTGAAGTTATACTAGAAAAAAAAAACAAGGATTCCTCCAAATTTATACAGCCAAGATGCAGTACACTTGATACATTTTTGTAACATTTAGAAATATAATACACTTGGGGGAATGACTTAAAAATATAACACACTGATAGAAACTGCTGTGAAGAACAAACCTTGCAATATGGCAGAGATGCTAATTTAACTGTTTCTAAGAAAATAGTGTTTTCTATAAACTAAATTCAATCTATGAGACTGAAAAAAATATATATATTTATATGAGAAGTATAGTCAAAACCCAAACATTTTAGTTGGAGTTCTATGAAATTGTTATGAACAATTCTCTTAAAAAAAGAGTCCAAATTTTGAAAAAATTGGCAGACCTTACTATTTAAAGGAAAATATATTAGGTATATTTGTCATGGGATTTTTATACTCTAATCTACTTATGTTTTATAATCATAATCATGTGTTACATATCGCATGTTCTGATTTTTAAGACATTCTCTTATAATATCTCAGTTGATTTTCACAATTCTGTAATGTAAGTGTACACAGGTTCTACTGCCAAGGAGAGGTAAAGTTACTTCCCTGGATTGAAACAGTCAAGTGGTAATAAAGCCTTATGTTGATAAATGTGCTTTATTAAATAAAAATATTTTATATTTTTCAAAATCTGAGATTTATGGGAGATTCCTTTTACATACTTGAATTTACTTAAGGATGTTAATACAGAATAAAAATTAAGGAGACATAGAAAATGATCTTACCAATTCTATCCACAAAACAACAAAAACAAAAAACAACCCACAAATCTGTTCACTAATCTTTAGCCCACTAACAAGAACTCCTAGGTCAGTTTACACCTCTGCCTTTGTTGCTGCAACAGCCTGCTAACTAGTCCCACCACGTCCAGTGTTGCTCCTCTCTGACCCACATACAGCCGGCGTGATCTTTCTAAAGGCAAGTCTGATATTGTCACTTCCCTGCTGAAAACTCTTCAATGGCTCCCATTTCTCTTAGAATGAAAGATAAAAGACTAAATTTATATGGTGCTCTTCAGCCCACCCTTTCAACTAAACACTACCTCCACTCTTCCTTCCTCCAAAAAAGAACAGCTGGTTGAACATGTTCTCTCTCACTCTGTTCTTTCGTGCATGTGTCTTCTCTGCTTGGAACTCTCTCGCCTCTTTATCTGAAGTCCTCTTATTCATCGTTCAGGTCTTAGCATCACCGTATCATTTGAGGACCCTTCCTCATTCCTTCTAGATTAGGTTAGATGTCCCTGCAATGTCTTTCTATACTGGAATTTACACCACTTTACTATGAGCTCTTTTTTTAAATGATTGCTTCCCTCGTTGACTGTAACTAGAAAGGGATTGTGTTTGTCTTGCATACTGTGGTTTCTCCAAGGCCAGGCACCAGGTCTGGTGAGAGTAGAGGCTCAATTAACTCTTGTTGAATGAAAATATCAGTATCAATTAATCTTTCAAAATATACACTATTTCAATTTAAAATACCTTTAAACTGATTAGCATTGTGGACTATGAAACATAATTTTCTTAATGTGTCAATTTCACATATTCATTAATTCAGCTGAGATAAGGATAAAGATATATGGTTAAAATATACTTTCCAGAAAAAGTTTGTTTAGAATATACTGGGTAGAGAAAAGTGATAGTATTATAAAACTCATTAAAAAAAATAACTTATTCAAGCAACTGTTAGTTATAAAAACTAAAAAAGAAATATAATCATTTGAAAAGCAGAATGATGACTAGGCTCTTCTCTGAACTTTAAAAAAAAATGCTGTCACTCTTTTGCTAATAGAATAGCATGCTTCTTTGTGATGATTTTTGAACAGCAGCTACAGAAGCCAGGGAAAGCAGAGCTCTAGGGTACAGGCCAGAACTGACTTTCTGCTCATTCAAACCTCTGCTCCTTTCCTTCCTTTGCAAACCCTTTATAATACAGAAAAGAGAGAGGAAAGAAGAGAAGATAGGAGAATCGTTAGGAAGCATTATCAAATGCTTTTGAAGAATTCCTATCCTTCCAAAATAACAAACTGAGGGGAAGACAAACACAACATTCTGAGGTGCCAAAGAAGTGTTTGAATGAGACACTGATTCTTTAACAGACTCTTTCAACATAGAACAGATAGAAAATAAGAGAGAATATAACTTATTAAAAATGAAGCAATATCAAATATCACTAATTACCTGTTCATAATAGTGGATATTCTCCTCAGCCATATCTGCAAATGCTGACTTGATATCATTTTGCATATTTTGTTTCCATCTTTCCCAATCTGCTTTCAGGGCATTATTAGCACATTCCACTTTATCTTCAAGTTTTCCAATCTCTTCTGTAAGCTGAATTAGGTCACAAAGAGATAAACTGATCTATGTATTCTTGCCATTAGGTGAATTCATCAAATTTAAATTGAACGTTATATAAAAACAGTCTAAGTCTTTTTTTTTTTTTTTTTGAATGTCACTAGTATTTACCATTTGTATGAGTTGAAGTAAAAAAAACAAAAACTGGATTCAGTGAGGGCTGGTGAGTAGCGGTCTAAGGGCTGCCACTGATTAGCATTTGACCTTGGCTCAGTCTCTCAAATTCTGGGCTTCAGATTCACTATTTATAAAACAAAGGAAATTGAACTTAAAATAATCTCAAAAATTTTTTGTACTAACACTCTCATCACCACTATCATTTCTGGTGATAATATTATGTTAAAGTTTTATTCACTTTAGCTTCCCAGTTCTGTCCTCATTTTTCCATTGTTTTTAGTGGAAAGCTCAATTGGCTGAGTTGTTATAACATCTAGGTACAGGGAATTAAATTGCCAAATTTCACTCAGATAGCTGGTAAGAGAGGCAGGCTTATATCTCAAGACGCCTGACTCTCAGTCCATGTGCCATTAGACAGGCTTAGTGTGATATTTATGCTTGTCCCTACCTTACCTGCCAACCTTTCAGAACATAACCCATTGATTTATTCTTCTACATTTGCATATTCATATATATTTATATTATAGTTATTCATATATTCAGCATATATTTACTAAGTGCTTTGTCTGTTCCAGGCATTTTTCTAGGACCTAGAGATTTATTAGTGAAGAAAACAGACAAAAATCCCTGTTTTACCAGAGCTTATACTCTACTGGAGAGAGACAAACTATAAGCAAGATAAATAAAATATGAACTCTCAGCTGGTAATATATGCTGAAGGGAAAAATGAAGCAGAAAGAAGGATAGAGAATGTTAGGATGCTGCAATTCTAGATAAGGTGACCAGGGAAAGCCTAAATAGGAAAACATCATTTGAATAAATATCTGAAGTAGATGTGAGAGTGAACCACGGGACTCTCCGTGGAAATGCCTTCCTAGCACAGAAATCAAGGCGATGGCCTGGAGGTGGAAGCACGCTGGCTTTGCAAGAAGAGCAGGACGACCAGCACGGTGGTAGCAGAGGGAAAAAAATAGGGGGAAAGAAAGAAAAAAGAGGGTGAGGGGAATGGGAAATGATGTCGGAGAAGCAATGAGTGTCCAGATCATACTTAGCCATGTAGTCCAGGGTAAGGTTCTTGGATTTTACTGAGTGAGATCCGAAGCCAGGAAGATTCAAGCAGAAATGACTCCATCTCTCTTGTGTTTTAAAGAGGGAATTATAAGTGGCTATCACTTCATGACTGAAGGTATTTGTAAGAGGCCATCACATAAGAAGAATTCCTATTTTAAGACGTTAAAATGTGAAAATATATGTCTTAGAATCGACAAGCTTTCCGAAGCTTGTTTGAATTAACTCTTTTAATACGGGATTTTACTTCTCTGTTCTTATTTCACTGCAGCCTTATGTGTTTTCATTTTCCAAAGAATAGACATTTGGTATTATATAAATCTTGTATTACCTATGGAAGATCTATTTAAGTGGTAAGGTTGACTTGCATGTTTTTGTGTGTTTTATGTTTTTCATTTTCTTGTTTTGGTGGTAGTATAAAACTACCTCAGTGAGGCCATTTAATAGTTTATGGGTATGTGTATTCTTTTAGGTAATTATTCTGTTAATAGAGAACATGTCTAGTGGGATGTTATTGGATAACTAATAACGGTAAGCTGCGGATGCTGGGGGGTAAACTAAAACTGTTGAAGGCCAAACTCACACAGGACCTGGGTCTGCTAGGAAAGCTCGGGGACTGGTTAGACAGCCTCGCTCCTCTGGGCTGTTGGATGGAGTCTTGCCATTTGCATAGCCAGATGGAGATTATCAACAAAATGTCTCTCCTGCATCTAGGATGAAGAGGTGCATGCACCAATTGTAATCACACTGTTATTCTCCTCTGCTTAGGCTTTGCAGTCTAGACTTGCTATGCACTAGAGTGGAATTACTGGCAGACTGTCTTTACTGAAATTGGCTTTAGGGAAACATAGTATCTAAATCATATATTCTATCTTCCTCCCCTTCCTGACAGAGCTTAAAATGGTGTCACTGCCATAAAGGATTTACAATGAAGTCTTCAGTTTGCCCTTGTCAATCTGTAAATCCCCCTCATTAAAGCCCTTCCAAGTGGTGGTCAGGTTGGTTGGCGGTTCTGCTCTGGCCAAGAGCTACTGCATTCATAGAGAAGAGCTTAGGAACTCATTCTCAGAACTTCGGCCTGACTCTCACCTACAGAAACAAGGTTTGCAGCCTTATCAAGACAGCACTGGAATTAAAAGACTGACAGTAGGTTAGATTGACCTCAGTTTAAGTCCTAAGCTATGCGACGTTGCGTAAGACTATCTGCTGAAGCCTAGTTTCTTCATCTGTAAAATGAACACAAAAATAATAATACCCAATTCACAGGGATTTTTATGAAAATTGCATTAAATAATGAGCATTGATTGATTCACACAGTCCCTGACAATTTGCCTACTAAATGCTCTCTATTACCATTACCACCACTACCACTACCACCAGTATTAACTGGTTAAACTGAAACTGATTCCCTCTTCTCTTCCAGTATTTTGGTCTCCAGTAACATGTCATTCTTCTGCTAGAATCTAGGTCTTAAGTCAATTTCCAGTGCTGCTTCTTAATCCGTTCTCACCAGTGTAGAAGATGATACACATATATGCTTTAAATACGTATGATCAATTCTTGTTATTCTTTTCTGGCTATATCTGTGTTTTTTTTTTTGATGAGTTCTTCATTATTTTATTTAGAAAAGGAGAAAAGAAACATTAGGTAATTCCTTTCAGTAAATCATCTTCCCATAATTTTAATTCCAAGAAACACTAATTGATAATAAACACAAAACACATAAATTAAGGATGATCTGGTCTGTATCTTTGATGTCCTTCCCCTTAGTTGATTCAATTTTAGCATGTTCTCCGGTTCAAGGACTATGCATTTTGACTGTGCCATCCACCCAGGCTCTGACAGAATGCACATTTTCAGCAAGAATTAACTGAGGTGGTAGGATGAGTTGTCAGCAACCCGCCAGGCCAGAGAAGCTCTTCTAGTGCCCGCCGCCTCACCAGCACCACACAGCAGGCTTCATTAATTCTAACCACTGGAAATTCAAGTCATACTCTCCAACTGCAAAATAGCATGCAAAACACTGGGTTTAAAAGGATTTAAAGCTTGTAGAATTCTTCTTTTCACGAACACTGGCAGCAACTTGGCCCTCCATTGGTGGAAAAACTGAAGAAGAAAGCAACCCTTTTTGCCAGCGAAATGTTGTAATGCTGCCAGAATAAGTACTAATAAAAGATTGTAGGATAGTGCAGAAATGGTTTATGTTTAACAGCAAGGCTAATGGGTAACTTCCAGCTTCAGTTATATTCAGCTAGAAATTAACCACACAATTAAAAAACATTAATACTAAGGGCACAAACAAAACAACACCCTTTTCTAATGGTGAGTACACATAGCGATAGTAACAGTAACAGCAGTAATAATAATTACCATTTACTGCATTTCCACTATGGGCCATTATTTTAAGCTATATGCTTTGTATATATTATTTGTTTAATCTGAATAAGCATGTTGCAAATTTGTATTACTTCCTACTACAAACTGGAAAACTCGGAGAAAGAAATGGCAGAGATAACATAGCCATTTGTGGCATAGTAGGGATTAAAACCAAGGTCTGCCTAAGTGAAACCACATGCTCTATTTACACTGGCTGAACAGCATCAGGCATTGACTGAACTAGCTCACCTGTGGCTTTCAGGGTTAAACTGATTTAGCTCTTATCTCAAGGAGTTTGTAATCTATTAGGGAACAGATATGTAAAAATAAAGCGAAAACCAAAGGCTATAATAAAAAGCAGAATGTGATACATACCATAATGGAAGGAAAAATTAAAGTGGCATATAAAGATACAGAATGAAGGATTAATTCTGATTGTGGGGTAGGGATACTTTGTTAATTCACTAGGCAGTGACTGGGTCAAGCAAACACCTAGCTGAGGGTATATCACGAACACAACCGCAGACAGAGCATGCTACAAAGTGTGACAAAAGAGTGGACAACAGGCTGGTCTGGAGTCTGGAGAGGGCAAGGAGGAAAGTGGGAAATGCAGATGGACAGGTAGACTGGAGACTGCCCACTAGAGGCTAGAAACGGTATTGAGCATGGCGTGCATCTGCAGGAAATGGTGAGCCACTGAAGGTTTTGCTCAGGGCAAAGCCATATGTCAGAGAGATTTTTGAGTCAGAGGTATGTAAGAATTTTTCAAAGAGAAAGGAAGGAGGAGGGGAAGGAAGGAAACCAGTTCATCTGAAATGGGACCAAGGAGACGATTGTGAGCAGTGGTGAGGAAGATTTGGTTTGTTTCTACTCACCCACCCAGCAGCTTCCACTCAGCACCATCTAGTCTGGGTTAGGAACTAAAATGGAGGGGGAAGATACGGACCTTGACTTCACAACTTAAGCCAACAGCGAGAAATTAAAAAGCATTTGGAAAAAGAAAATGTGAAGGGCATTTCACGTAAAGCAAACTGCAGATATAAGTTCACAGAAGCAAGTTTACTTTGGAGATTTTGAAGAATTGCAGGTGGTTCTTTAAGGTTGGTACCTAGATTAAGACTAGGGGGATAGCAAAAGACCAAAAGAACAGAGAGACAGGTGGTGCCAGGTCCCAAAGGGGTTTCCCTGGGGGTATTCAGATTTTCACAGGAGACAAGTGGAGTCGGTAAAGGTGTAGAAAACTGAGGGCAGTGGCAATGATCAGATTCCTGATGCCACAGGAACTGACAAGAAGGGACTAAAATGCTGGGAGGCAGAATCGGAGAGTCTCTTACCTGACTCTACAGTGGGAATCGGGAGAAAGTCTGCATTGCTGATAAGGTTAGCTGGAAGAACAAGTAGGGGAGATTGCAGGGGGAGACAGGAGATGAAGGCCTGAAGGAAAGAGTGGTAACACAGACACTCACTGTCCCAAACAGTCTTTCGGGGTGAGGGAGACTGTTATGTAAACATTCAAAATCATTCAGTTGCATACAAAGCATCAAACAATTTTTGGAGGTCAACAGGAGGCAAGATTACACTTAAGCTTTGAAACTCCAAAGTGATTCTACTATTCTAACTTGGGTGGTTCGGGCAACTTGGGAGGTGACATGGATATACCAACTGACACAACAATTGTACCCCAGCAGAGCTGAATATGTTAAATAATGAAAAATTAGAGCTACAAGTCTAAGGAAGAGAGGTAAAGCCATAAAGAAACTACCTGGAGAAGTGCTTTGTCCCTCAGAGCAGCTGATGTGCAGCTCTAATCCTTTGGGAGAGACCGCTCTCCACTGGAAGGTTTTTAACTTGATATTTTAATAATGCCTAAATTACTTTAGAATTCCTTCTAGAACAGCAACAAAAAAAATGGTAAGGTAGCTCATCTGGAAACTGTTAAAACACTTGGTCCAATAAAATAAAGCCTAATGCACCCCATTAAAATAAATATATAAACCTGGTTCTATTTGTTGACTGTGACCACGTTTGATACAATCAGTTACAGGTGCTCCTCCTCTTACCTACATCCCGATAAACCCATTGTAAATTGAAAATATCATGAGTCGAAACGCATTTAATGCTGGCAACACAAAAGCCTGCAGTCCTAGCTACTCTGGAGGCCGAGGCAGGAGGATGGCTTGAACACAGGAGTTTGAGGCCGCAGGAGCTATGATCATGCCACTACACTCCAGCCTCGGCGACAGAGATACCTTGTCCCAACAAAAGCCCAAAGAAAAGGAGGGCAAGATTAAAGAATACAAAAGCAGTTCATGCTCCTCAAGAAAACCACCTTGTGAGAATTATGTACTAAAAAGATAATGAACTTTATTCATTCAGTTAATAAATGTTTCTTCCTGTCTACTATGTGCAAGCCACATTGCAGATGTTATGGGGAGATACAAACAATCTAATGAGCACAGATTCTTGAGGCACTTGGGGCTAAATAAATCTTAAAAAAAACCCAGTATTTTTACATTTTGGAGTTTTCCCTTGTCCTAAAAAAAATGGCAGGATTAAACTATCAAGTGTTTTTTACTTACATGATCAAACTTTGGTAAGTTTGTGACACGTTTCAGTAAAAATTCTTACTATTATTCTTACAAAGTAAAAACAATATTTGCTGATATCTGAGAAGGAACAAAGTCACAGAGGAAGAAATTAAAGGAAACAATGAGGAAAGAAACAATGAAGAAAAACACTAAAAACTAAAAATAAGTCCACAATTAACATCAAAATATTAAATACTGTACTAATTTTAATTACTATACTTCATTATTTCTAACCCATGGAAAGCACAGTATAAGCGGGGTGGGAGGTATCAAGTAGAAGAATAAAAGATACATGAGGTTCATGTCATGTTCCACCAACTGGAGGTACCTCAGATTCAGCTGAAGGGAGCTTCCTCCTGTACTTGTTAGATCGGGTGTGTTTTGGCTCTTTCATTCATCAGGGTTATCTAGGGAATGGTCTGATGATCAAAAAAGTCAAGAAAGGATGTAGTGGGCTCCATAAACCCAGCTACAACTGCGAACCCTGGTCACCACGCTGTGAATGTTCATAGGTCACGTGGGAAAGCGGGGACGACAATGTGAATAAACCCAAGTAGATCATTATCACTAGAAAAAAAAACTAACATTCTATTGGCATAGGCTCAGGGGACTATTTCTACAACTGCAGACCATTACACTCTGTTTAACAATTACTCGAGTTTTGAAGTACATATGGCTGCTAACACGACCACAGGTGCACTCAGGGCTCAAGCCCATTTAATCACATTGCAGGTTTCGCTCCTTATAAGCTCAGCACTGACATTAGGTGAAACCAATCAGAAAATTTTAATAATTTTCATTAAAAAGGGCTTATATCAATTTTAATTTTATATTACTTTTACAAATTTAAATTTTCGAAAACAAACCTTCACATAAATACAACCATCAGTAACAGGTCTAATATTAGAGAAAAGTTACATAAATCTATGCAAATATGATTAGCTTTTTTAACCAAACGATTAACTAAAATATGAGAAGTAAAAAAATTCACAGAAAATTACTTTAAGATAGTATTTATTAACTTTATGGAAAAGATAAAAGTGATAGACCATTTTAAAATATAAGAGAAAAAAGATAGTTTTTTTCTTTCTGATACAATGTGAATGTGAAAATTATATCCCAAATATCTATTTATAAATAGAATATTACAGATGTGAATTATATTCTCACAAAGTTACAGTAGCAAACAAAATAAAGATTTTTTTAAATGATAAAATGACCATGCTCCACAAATAAAAATCTCCAAAATATTTTACAATAAATAAAATTTGGAGACAAATTCTATAAAATGAGATTACTTGTATACTTGTCAACTATATAAGATGAAAAACAATGTATCCAGAGTGTATACATTTGATCTAACATAAAACATTTGGAAATAATTGGGATTTTCTTCTGAGAGATTAATACATGCTTAAAGATGATTGGGTCAGCTTTTGCTCTTTAGACTTCAGTTTGATCTTTTGATGCTATTTCTCTCAATACGTTTCCATTATAGAGGAAAGAACTCTTAAATTTACTAATAGAAATAACAATTATTTCACTGAATTCACTTGCCTATTCTATGTTCTCTTACAATTAGAATTTGAGAGCTTGTTTGGACTTTCTGGTGGAAAAGTGCAGCTATTCAGGAATTATTTTAGAATAGCTCTGAACTTTGCAAGAACTGTAAAGGAAAAGAATTACCTTTTGGACAGATGGGCATGAAAATGGGGAACCATCTACCCAGTCCAGTGAATCATCTTTGTTATTAAGAAGATGACAAACAGCCCTGATCTCCTGTATATATGTTTGCTTAAAGGCCTTTTGATCAACTTAATGTCTTTGTTTTCTTTGTCTGTAACATATCGAGGACAGTTCGATAGTAAAAAAGGGTCAGGGATTCACAAGAAGGCTGTGATGAAGGGGAGGGAGCTGAGTCCCAGCACACACAGCAGATTCCTCATACGTGCCTGTTAAATTAACACTGCTGAGTATCTGCTACGATCAGTACCGCCCTGTCAGCCACACAGCATCTCCCTTAACTTTCTCTGTCATTCTTGGAGGTAGCTTTCTCCACCCCAAACCCCGATCTAGCCGGCCCAACTTTCGGCAATACAAAAGTAGGATTTGGCACGTGATGCTGGTTCCTGTAACAGTACCCTTTCAACAACTGTAGGCTAGCTCTCAACTATGTTTTTCTTCTCCCTAAGTGTTTGGCAAACTACATCTAAGTTGATTTTTTAATATAAAACTTTTGGTTTTAATTGTGCATGCTCTTTCACACTCTACACCTTTATTCCATGTTAACAGTTGCCTCAGAGTCTATCAATGTGTTTTCTCTTTTTCTTCATAAAGTAAGGAAGTACTCCCCAAACTAAATTTTAAGAAATCTAGAATATCTAGATCCAAAAATTCCCCTTAAAAAGGAAATGTATATTTATATCCAATAAATATTCCTTATTGCACTAAATATTCACTTGTTGATATTAAGGTACACACGAATATGATAAGTAAACAATCAAATGTAATAAACTCAGATTAAGTGACATCCTCATTTCCAGGACATTTCTCTACATCCAGTGCTCTGTTGCTTGTGGAGAGAAAGATGTATAGCTGTTATGAGGGAGGTTGGAGCACCTGCCTCAGTGATAAGTTCCCTGTCTCCTAACGAGAAATGCTTTTGGCTCTAGGTTAAGACTTGGAATCTACATATATTGGCCACTTAGACAGCTCTACTTCGAAGAAATAATATTTCATCTTTCTCAGCTGCCTTAAGGTATTAATTTGGTTTTGCCTCTCCTCCTTTTTTATTAAACAACAAAAATTTCATAATCCCACACATTTATAGGTCAGTGATCTAAAGCCTGGGCTCTGAAGTCCCATGAGGTCAAGTCCTAATTGCATAACTTCAGACAAGGTCAGTTCCTTGATAGTGTGCAGTTTCCTCACCTGTACAATGAGAAAGAAAATACTTACTTCATAGGATTGTCTTGAATAATATCTTAGCAAAGTGGCACTTAAGAATTTAATATATATATATATTCCAGGGTTAGAGGGCACTCTGGGGTGATTATGAAAAGATTATTATTAGCATATCAGAAGTAGCCTGACTGAATCTGCCCTCTTGTTTACTTGTCCCATGTTAGGCAGTCCCTTTTGAAAGCCAGCATAAAAAAGGAACAATAGCCACAGGGGAAACAAAGAGCTATTTTATTAACAGCTCAGAAAGCTCCCTAGAAGCCCCAGTGTGCCTGAGAATGTTTATGGGTGAAATTAACAATGTCTCAGGCCAAAGAGTCTAAGAAAGAACTTCCTCCAAATCAGATAGGCAAGGGCAGGAAGTTCAGAAATTACCTCTATTTTAAGAAATTAGGTAGACATGTCATCTCAATAAATTATTCCTCTCCAATTTAAGAAGCATTTGTATCTTGCATATTATGGAATGATAAAACCCTAAGACAAAATATGCAAATGGATATTTTCCCCCTGACTCTGGAAGAATTTTAGAATGTTATTTCCTTATCACTAAAAAAACCCTGTCCAGTCATTAAAAAAAAAAAACCTTCTATTAATAGTAACTAAAAAAACCTGTTGAGCAATGTAAGAAGAATAAAAGCAAAGACCACCCCCACCCCCGCCCCGTACTTCCAAACATCATTTTAGGCCTTTAGTTTTTCTTGCCTATTAAAGATCAGGTTTAAGAAAAATATATTAATTCATCCAACAACTATTTGTTGAGCACTTACTATGTGCCAAGTATAATACTAGGCACGGTGCCCTTAAGTGAAACGTTCTCCTTCCTTACTTACTCAAATTTTGGAACACTTCTTTCACAGAGACAAATATTTACTTAACATCAAAAAAGTCCTCCCAATTCTTACAGTTACATGACGAGACCAATATGGAATGTTTTCCTGTGTGTTCCTCAAATTGGGATTCTTATGACCACATCGATACTCAGTGATGGCTTAAGGATCGTCTAAGTCATGAATAAACAGGATATAATCTTGTCATAAATATTTTATAAAGATCACAAAAAAAATTTTATATTAATATAAACATAAATATATTATGGACTACTGATATTCAAATGAAACTTTGAAACAGGAGACCTTAAAGAAATGTGAGCTTCCCTTGGCCACCGATGGGTCTTTCTGAGATTTACTAGGGTGTGTATTACAACTTTCTTATACTATGGAAAGTTAATTCTTCTGGTAAAACTGTTTGAAGTACATGGC
Organism: Indri indri; assembly: GCA_004363605.1. Taxonomy (NCBI): domain Eukaryota; kingdom Metazoa; phylum Chordata; class Mammalia; order Primates; family Indriidae; genus Indri; species Indri indri. Next base: position 11,165 of record RJWJ010013997.1, on the reverse strand, counting down.
ACATTAAAATGTGTTAGAAGCAAATCTGCTTGACTGCTGCACTATACATTTAATAAGTAATTAATAAACTTTGGCATGATAATTCTAGAGGAGTTAATTGCCATGATTACCAACAGCTTTCTCAAAGTATCAATTATAAAAATTATGGATTGAGAAATCAGCACTCCTACAGCCTATTTCTCTAGGACTAGCTACCAGAATAACAGAAGAAAATATCCAGTCAAATTTTTTTCAATCACGATGATTTATCACTGCTAAAAAGCAATCTATCTAGGGGGAAGTTTCACTTACCTCTCTAAGAAAGAACCACCCTTGTTGAAGATTTAATCATCAATCTTTTATCACATATCCCTGATATTAAAATCTAGAACTAACGGTAAATAAGCATCCTTTATGCTTACCCTGCCATTCTCTCTATTTAAAAGTAAGGTCATATGGGTAGCACAATTACAATTTAAAGTCTAATATTATGACTGAACCCTCAATGTCTAAACAGCTTATGAGGTATGCTCCTAATGCATTATTGAAAGAGTTATTCTTTCATTGACAAATAATGGCAATCTCACACAATTAATCTAGTGTGTAGAAAATTATGACGCTAGCATAACCTTGATACAAGAAATGACATCTCTGGTAGAAGCAACTGTAATTCCAAAGCATTCTAATTTAGAATGTTTATACAAAAGTCCTAAAAAATAATAAAAAAAAAAAGAGAGCAAGTCAAATGTAGCAAAGGCCAGGTTGGGTTTAGCCCCAGGGATCCAAGAATGGTTAAAATGAGAAAATTTCTTAGTGTAAATCACCACAATAAAATAATAATAGAGGAAAATCACACAATTATCTGAGTAGATATAGAAAATAATTCAATAAAATTCAACACCCACTTATGAATCAACCTCTCACCAAATAAGAGTAGATGAGAACTACCCTAACCTGATTACAAATATATAGGGAAAAAACCTATAGCAAACATCAATACTAATGAAAAATATTTTGGAAGCATTTACGTTAGAATCAGAAATAATGCAAGAATGTTCCATCACTAATAATATCATAATGTTTTTTTGCCAGCTTACCAACAAATGAAAAATGAAACAGAAGATATATTTATTGAATAAACAAAATAAAATTACCAATATGTACCCATGATAAAATTTTCTACACAGTCTATGAGTAAATTATTAAAATTAAAAATAATTTAGAAGATTGTTAAATAGAAAATAAATATCCAAAAGTAAATTATATTTCTATAACTCTGGCCAAAAAAAGTTAGACAATAAAATGCTTTAAAATACAAAATTTATGATAAATTGAAACAAAAAATAAGGTACTAGGAATAAATTTAACAAAAAGTATAGAAGACCTGTTTGGGAAAAAAAATTAAAACTTTACTGAGAGATATTAAGGGAGACAAATAAATAGTGAACTATCTTAAAAAGTTTTCAATTTTAAATCTTCTAGCTAGTTTTCTTTAATTTCAGTTTAAATAACACTTCCTCAGATAATCCTTGTCAGAACAGCATTTACGTAGTTTTCCTTCTTTTCTTTTTGTTTTTTTTTTTTTTTTTGCTATTCCCTATCTTAGTCAATCTTCATTTCCTTAACGTTCATTAGAACTAGCGATTATTTTATTTATTTGTCTTATACTTTTCTGTTGGAATGTAAGTTCTGCCATGAGGGGCCACATGTCTATCTTGTCAGCATTATTCACAGTGTTTACACGATGTGGGAATTTGAAAAATATTTGTAGATTGAATGATTTTAGAAAAATGAAATGTTAGTAATGAATCTAAGCTTATTCCTCTACTGGCTTTCTAAGGATTATTTCTTTACACATTTAAGTACTATAAGAACTTAAAATGTGTCTGTACCTTACCTTAAAAGCATATATCACTAAAATTTTTGAGCAAAATAATACAATTTGAGGATGATAGTTATCCTTACTTAAAAACTATCACCATTGTTTTTCTTTTTAAATGGCTTCTCTATTATTTCCTTTTATGGAAAAAAAATCAACCCTTCAATCTATTTATTCAAATGCTAAAAATTTCTCTTCATAATCAGAAAAGCTGGGAAATTATCATTTTGAAAAGTTCTTGAAAATAATATACCTAAATACAAAGATTTAGATTGCCACTCCATCAGAAGACAATAGAAAATTCAAAAATTCAATTCTAATCTGACAGCTACCTCTTCTTAACAAGTATTAATTAAATTGCAGGGGAGTGATAAGAGGGCTCTTAACAATAAAATTGTATTATTTTCTGATTCAGGAGAGAGGTAAGATGTGTTTAAAGAAATTAGGCACTTGATTATTCAATGCTGCTTAGGCATACATGTGATTACTAAGTAGCACCTTTTTTTATATAGTTGTAATACACACTTTTCTTAAAAAGTGGAAACCTCTCTCCCTGAAACCCGCTGTGGATTTTGTTATCCAAATGTAACTTGTTCAGTAAAACACAATGCATTTTCTAAAAATGACAAATTGAGTCACAAAACACCAACAAATCAAGCCAGTACCTCTGACACCATTAACATCCCTCAAATAATAATTATGATTTCTTGTGACATTACAGGCAACAGAAAGCCAATTATTTAAAGGGTCACATTTTAGGAAAGGCAGAAATCTCCTTTGAGTCTTCTGCACAAATTATGGAATGATAAAACCCTAAGACAAAATATGCAAATAGATATTTTGCCTCCGGATTCTAGAAGTACTTTGGAATATACTTCCAAGTCACTAAAAACCCTGTCTAGCAATGTAAGAATAAAGGCAAAGATCTCCTTGTACTTCCAAACATCTTTTTAGGCCTTTAGTTTTTCTTGTTTATTAAAGATTAGTTTTTAGAAAACATATTAACTCATCCAACAACTATTTGTTGAGCACTCACTATGTTATCTTTGCTGTAGTATTGTGTACACAATACTTTAATCAGGTGAATTCCCCTTGTGTTTCTTTCAGACATTCATTTCTTTTCTATCTGAATCCCTATCAAAGCACAGTAAACATACATTGGAATGAAGAGGTTCCTTTCTTTTGAGGTGCTTCCGTGAGTCCTATTAATACAAATCTTTCAAAAAGAAATAATATGGCTTCTTAAAACAAAAAACAATCAATGTCTTTTAACTCTTTAGATATGATAATTTTCCATATTTCATTCTGAAGAACATAATCTAAGCCTAGAAGCAATATGCTATGTTACCATTAGGCTTTCCAAGGTAAAAATTATTACAAAGCCGAAACAAAACTTATTTCACAGGTCGAACAATTTTCTGTCATGAAATATTTTCATTTTATTTACTACTTAACCAAACAATATCTCACTTATTATCTCATTTAACTCTCAATATACCCCTGAAAGGAAAATATTATTTTTCCAGTTTACTGACAAAAAAACAATAGAGCTTACTGAAGTTTAAGTGACTTACTTTGCAATTTTTGTCTAGAACCCAGGTTCTCTAAATTGAGATTCAAACTCGCTATACTACAAAACTCCAAAATGGGATAGATGAACTTCAGGGAATATATAAGACACCTCACAGCACCATATGAAGAAACTTCCATTTATATTTAATACTTATTCAAGGTTTTTAATGTCTACTTACATGCACAGTTTATAATGCAAATAAAATATTAGTACAGTACAGGTCAAGTATCCCTTATCCAAAATGCCTGAAACAAGAGTGTTTCAAATATTTTTGAATTTTGGAATATTTGTATTATACTTACCAGTTCAGCATTCTTAACCTGAAAATTTGAAATCCAAAATGTTCCAATGAGCATTTCCTTTGAGCAACATGTTGATGCTCAAAAAATTTCAAATTTTGGAACATTTCAGATCTTGGATTTTTGGATTACGGACACTGAACCTGTAGTACAAGTAAATAATTTGTAAATTAAAAATGTACATATATTGGGAGGCATGTTAAAAAATGCATATGTGATAGAGTACATGATCAAAACAGTCTGGTGACTACCATGTTAATTTGCTATAATACTGTATATATCATAGTTTAAATCAAGTGATTTAATCAACTGATATTTCTTTCAGACATTCATTTCTTTTCTATCTAAATCCTTGCCAAAGCTTAAAACGTTCACGATAAATGACCTCTCTTCTTTGATTCAATCAACCAAAACTACCATACATACAAAATAGCTCTTAAAGTTACGATATACCCTTTTTGGCACCAGGGACCAATTTCATGGAAGACAATTTTTCCACGGACCAGGGAGGAGTGAGGGGGGTGGTTTCGGGATGATTCAAGCACATTACATTTATTGTGCAGTCAAACCTCTTTGCTAATGATAATCTGTATTTGCAGCCGTTCCCCAGTGCTAGCATCACCGCCTCAGCTACACCTCAGATCATCAGGCATTAGATTCTCATACGGAGCACGCAACCTAGATCCCTCACATGTACAGTTTACAGTAGGGTTGAGCTCTTATGAGACTCTAATGCTGCCACTGATCTGACAGGAGGGGGAACTCAGGCAGTGATGTGAGAGATGGGGAGCAGCTCTAAATATAGATGAAACTTCACCCTTGGCTTGTCTGCCACTCATTTCTTACTATGTGGCCCAGTTTCTAACAGGCCACGGACCAGTATGAGTCTGTGGTCTGGGGGTTGGGGATCACAGTCCTAAAACAAAGCTAGCCAATAGAACATTCTGTGATAATAGAAATACTCTATTCTGGACTGTCCAACATGGTAGCAACAGCCACATTTGACTACTGAAATGAGGTTAGTGCAATTGAGAAACTGAATTTTTAATTATATTTAGTTTTAATCAATTCAAATTTAAATGTAAACAGCACATGTGGCTAGTGGGTACCATATTGTGTAGCACAACTCTAAAAAGTTGTGATCATATAAATGGAATAGCGTATGTGCTCAAGTACATAAATTAGGGATTCCCCCAAAAAAGTATCCTTTGATAAAGATAAAATTGCTTTTATTTGTCTTTCTAGAAAGACTCTAATATTATTGGGTATTTTCTCAATCACTTCACTCCTGAAAAACAAAATACTTTGGAAGAACTATTAGCCTAAAGCAAATTCAATTAATGGTACATTCGAATATATATATATCTTCAAATATATATATATATTAGTCTACTGATAGTTGTTTTTTTAAAAAGAGACAAAGAAACAACGGATTACTAATTTCTAGGAAATGACTTCATAATTAAAGTGTTTATCATTATAAATATTTCAAAATTTACTTTTAGCAGAACTATAAACAAACAAGAAAGAGCAACAAGTGGGGGTAGATAAGTCCTACCACATATAAAACATATTCTAAAGCCTCCATTATTGAAACAGTATGGTCTTAACAGACAGATCAAGGGAACATAGTTTTAAAATAGTCACACATAAAGACAAAAATTTAGCATATTTGGCACAACTGGAATTATCTGAAATATATATATATATATATATATATATATATATATATATATAATGGAATCAAAACATCATATTTATAATCAGAATTAATTCCAAATGGCTCAAAGGTTCACATGTAAAAAAGGAAAAACCCGGTACAGTGGCTCATGCCTGTAATCCCAGTACTTTGGGAGGCCAAGGCAGAAAGATCACTTGAAACCAGGAGTTCAAGACCAGCCTGGGCAAAATAGTGAGACCTCATCTCTACAAAAAAACCAAAAAACAAAAAACCAAAAACCACAAAATTACCCAGGTGTGTGGTGTGTGCCTGTAGTCCCAGCTACTTGGGAGGCTGAGGCAGGAGGATCACTTGAGCTTAAGAAATGTTAGCTATTATTATTATCACCAATTAGTTTTAGCATAACTTATTGATCTGGTTACAATTCTACACAATAATTTCATGAAAGAAGAAAAAAAGAACTTCCACTTTCTGATATCATAACTCTACATGTTCCAAAGTGTTTCCAAGTTGCAATTTCCAATTTCTTATGAATTCTAAGTATATTTTTAAAGGGGATGAAAGAATAAAGTACCACACTCTTAAAATTCCTTTTTGTTTTGATTTTAGTAGTAGATAATTTTCACCTGCCTCCCAATTTTCTCCTTTCTCTGGACTTTTCAGATGCCCCCCCAACATCAGAAAAAAAACAACAGTATTTATAAGAGATCAGGGAAACCAGAGCTAGGTTACAGGTTAACTATATGTATAAATGTGGGCAAATCACCTAACCTTTCTTCTCCAAGTGTTCACTTCTATCCCCTTTATGCCATCATCACCTTCTTGCCATTGCACTGGACTGAACACAACTTCATTTTTCCCATTCTGGAAACATAGTGAGCACTTAAAGGCAACTATCAGCTCTTTCCTTACCCTTTCCCTTCCTTAACAATTCAGTTATAAAGCTTATTCACTGGGGCAGAGCAAGACTGATGTCCACACTGGTGGAGGATGGGGGAGACAGTGTGGTGTGGCCTACAGCAGGGTGTGACAGCAAGATGGGGAGGTAGTCCCTGTAAAGGCCTGGAGTGGAGAGTGACAGCTCAAGCGGGGTGAAGAGGGCACCCTGTGGCGGGGGGAGGGGGGGGACCTGGCGTGGGGAAACAGAACCCTGGAGTGGTAAAGTGAAAGCTTTCTCTTGTATGTGGCCCAGTGCAGGGCGTAAAAGCCCAAATGGAATAAGGAGAGCCCCCAGGTAGGAAAGGAGAAGATGTGGTTGAAAGATCGGTTACATACATAGGATTAATCAAGTAAGTAGATACGTGAACGATAATGGGAGCATGTTTCCATCAGAAAGGGAACTACAAATATAGAAAAAGAAAACAAATCTAGAATGAACCCTTATGATTATTGGATGAAATTTGCAGGCACTGGTGTAAACTCATTGTTTTTTGTTTGTTTTTTAATTAGAGACAGGGTCTCGGTCTCAAACTCCCGAGCTCAAGAGATCCTCCCGCCTCAGCCTCATGTAGCTAGGACTACAGGCATGTACCACCAGGCCTGGCTTTTGTTGTTTCTAACATATACAAATGGACAAATAAATATAGATATAAAAATGCATGAGGGGTGTGATTACACATAGATATATTCCCTAGCTCTGTCCACTGAGAAAGTCTTAGATAGTGATACCTCAATAGCAATGAACACATCTAATGCCAAGATACTGTGTTCTAAATATAATTTGTTCCACTAAAAGGACCCAGGGCTCAATAGAGAAATGACTGATTCCAGGGCTGGGGCAGGTAAAGTATAAGAGGAGCCTAGAAAGTTTTGTTGTATCAAAAGCAAACAAGTGCTCAAAAATGACAGGAATATGTCAAAGGCCACAGAAGTCACCTTGAAGATGGCCCCATTGACCAAACTGGGGGCAATTCATATATCAAATAAGTACTGATAACAATGGACTGAATATTATCCAGCCATAAAAAAGAATGAAATCTTGTCATTTGTAGCAACATGGATGGAACTGGAGGTCACTATGTTAAGTGAAATAAGCCAGACACAGAAAGAAAAATATCACATGTTCTCACTCATATGAAGGAGCTAAAAATTTCATCTCATGGAGGTAAAGAGTAGAATGATGTCTACCAGCGGCCGGAAAGGGTAGTGGGAGTGGGGGGATAAAGAGGGTTAATGGGTACAAAAACACAGCTAGATAGAAAGAATAAGATCTAATGTTTGGTAGCACAACAGGATAATTACAGTTAACAACAATTTTTGTGTATTTCAAAACAACTAGAGAAGTGGATACGGAATGTTCCCGACACAGAGAAATGATAAATGTTTGAGGTGATGGATACCCCACTTACACTGATTTGATCATTACACACTGCATGCTTGTATCAGAATATCACATGTACCCCATAAATATGTACAAATATGTACCCATAAAAATTAAAAAATCCACTTAGTAAAATAAAAAACCACAAATACACACACGTAAATAAATTGAAAGTTTAAAGTATAATAAGGAATGGGATAGACACATAGTCTCAAAAATGAGCCCTACAAAGTATTTATTAATTACAAAGGGAAAAGAGTGATTTTATAGTGGAGAAGCCAGGCGGGCATCACCTTAATCAGTGATCAAATCGTACATCAGCATTAACGGGACAAATAATTACCATACACTACCTAAAAAGAATCAATGGTGAGATCACAGTATTACTTAACTGATATTCCTGTCGAACACTGATAATTTAAATCTAATCATAAAGAAATATCAAACAAGTTAAAATTGGAAGCATTCTACAAAAGTGGTTTGTAATCTTCAAAGGTGTAAAGGTCATAAAAGTCAAGGAAACATGAAGAAACTATTCCAGACTGAAGGAGACATCTAACTAAATGCTGTCAAGAACAGTATCGAACACTGCCAAAACTCGTTGGGGTCTGAGCAGTCGATAATAGGATATATAAATGATAATTTATTGGTATTGATGGCTGTATTATGGTTATGTAGAAGAATGTCCTTATTTGTAAGAAACTCACTATTCAGGGGTCATGAGCATAAGTTTTATAACTTACTCTCCAATGGTTCAAGAAAAATAAAGTTCTTTGAGCTGTACCTGCAACTATTCTGTAAGTTTGTCACTTCAAGAAAAAAAAATCTAAAAGCACATAACATATCAAATCACAACTCTTCCCTAAGTAAAACCCTTCGGGGCTCTCCATTGCAACCGGAAGAAAACTCAAAGCCTACGTGTTCTTCTGCCTGTTTCCAGTCCTCATGCCACAGACCTGCCTCCCTGTCCTCCACATTTCAGCTACATGGGACTTAACGAGGCTCCTGGAACATGCTGAGCTCATTCTCATTTCAGAGAATCATGGATCTTTCTTCTTCTACGAACACTGGTGCTCCAGAATCCAGGTCACCTGCCCTTACCAGCATTCAGCTGTCCTTTCAAAGTCATCTCCTTAGGCCTCCTCTGATCACTTCCCTTCCTGGTAGTCTTTAACACATTACTCTATTTTACTTTCTTCATGGTGCTAATTACTATCTAAAATTATCATATTCATTTAATGTAATTTTCACTTATATTTAGTCTCCTTCCGCTCGACAGTAAGTTCTAAAGGAAAGGAGCTTTATCAGTCTAACACACTGCAGTTTCCCCTCCACCTAGTGCCTGGACGTTGAAGGATCTAATTTGCTGACTGACTCTCCAGGATTCAATTTTCTCATCTACAAAAATGAGAACAAACTACTATCGACCTCATATGATTACTCTCTGGAGATATATGCAAACACATATGCACAGTGCCTGGCATACAAAATGTACTCAGTAGATCTTAAATGTGCTTACAAAAGGAAAGCACTGGTTTGGGCCTAGAACTTCTTTTAAAGTTGCATGGTGATATGATCGGAGCATTACCCCAACTAAATTGACTTCCCCACTGACTAAGGTTCAGTAGTGAGAAAAGGCTTGCTCTCCAAAGCCTAGAAATATACAGGCACACCTCATTTTACTGCTATGCACTTTACTGCACTTCACAGATATTCTGTTTTTTACCAATTGAAGGTTTGTTGCAACCCTGCATCGAGCAAGACTATTGGTGTCATTTCTCCAATAGCATGCACTCAATTCATGTTTCTGTGTCACATTTTGGTAATTCTCATAATATTTTACACTTTTTCACTATTATATGTTTTGGTGATCTGTGGTCAGTGATCTTTGATGTTACCATTGTAACTGCTGTGGGGCGCCACAAACTGTGCCCATATAAGAGGGCGAACTTAATCCATCAATGTCGTATGTGTTCTGATTGCTTCACTGACCTGCTGTTGTCCTGTCTCTATCACTCTCCTTAGACCTTCCTGTTCCCTGAGACATCATAATATTGAAATAAGGCCAATTAGTAACCCTATAATGGCCTCTAAGTGTTTAAGTAAAAGGAAGAGTTGCACATCTCTCACTCTAAATCAAAAGCCATAAATGATGAAGCTTGATATGGAAGTCAAGATAGGCCGAGAGCTAGACCTTTTGTGCCAAACAACCAAGTTCTGAATGTGAAGAAAAAGTTCTTGCAGGAAATTAAAAGCTCTACCCCAGTGAGCATATGAATGATAAGAAAGAGAAACAACCTTATTGCTGGAAAAAGTCTGAGTGGTCTCGATGGAAGATCAAACCAGTCACGGCATTTCCTAAAGCCAGAGCTCAATTCAGAGCAAGGCCCTAACTCTCTTCAATTCTATGAAGGCTGAGAGAGGTGAGGAAGCTACAGAAGAAATGTTTGAAGCTAGTAGAGGTTGATTCATGAGGTTTAAGGAAAGAAGTCATCTCCATATCATAAAAGTACAAGGCAAAGCAGCAAGTGCTGATGTAGAAGCTATAGCAAGTTATACAGAAGATCTAAGATAATTGATGAAGGCGGCTAAATGAAACAATGGATTTTCAATGCAGATCAAACAGCCTTCTATTGGAAGAAGATGCAATTTAAGACTTTCATAGCTAGAGAGAGAAGTCAATGGCTAGCTTAACAGACTGACTGCCTCCTTAGGGGCTAACGCAGCCGGTGCCTTCAAGTTAAAGCCAATGTTTATCTACCATTTAAAAAATCCTAGGGCCCTTAATTATTATGCTAAATCTACTCTGCCTGTGCTCCAGAAATGGAACAGCAAAGCCTGGATGACAGCATATCTGTTTACTGAATGGTTTACTGAATATTTTAAGCCCGCTGTTGAGATTTACTTCTCAGAACAAAAAGATTCCTTTCAAAATACTATTGTTCATTGACAATACACCTGGTTACTCAAGAGATCTGATGGAGATGAACAAGGAGATTAATGTTGTTTCATGGCTGCTAACACAACATCCATTCTGCCACTTATGGATCAAGAAGTCATTTCCATTTTCAAGTCATAATTATTCTTTAGGAAATACACTTTTTAAGGGTATCACTCCCATACATAGTGATTGCTCTGATGGATGTGGGCAAAGTAAATTGAAAATATTCTGGAAGTAATTCACCATTCTAGATGTCATTAAGAACATTTGCGGTTCATGGGAGGAGGTCAAAATATCCACATTAATGGGAGTTTGGAATAAATTGATTCCAACCCTCATGGATGACTTCAAGTGGGTCATGACTTCAGTGGAGGAAGTCATTGCAGATGTGGTGGAAACAGCAAGAGAACCAGAATTAGAAGCGGAGCCTGAAGAGGTGACTGAATTGCTGCAATCTCATAATAAAACTAGAACAGATGAGGACTTGCTTCTT
>RJWJ010013996.1:0-38768 GCA_004363605.1 Indri indri | reverse complement strand
GCTCAGCTGGAGTGAGTCGCTCGTTCCCTGGCCAATCAGCAGTGTGTGTTCAGGGTGGGGTAGGTGAAGAGAGGAAGCGATTGGCTTCCCCAATACCCCTGAGCTCTTGCCACTGCCCCCGAGCTACCCTTGCTCTGCTGTCACCATGGCAACAGAGGCCAATTTTGCCCAACACCTTGGGGCAACGATTTTACCGAACAGTGCCTGGGCCACAACATCCTACAAAGTGAAACTGCTGGAGATGTGAGCAGACACATCTGTTTCTTCCATTTAGCAAACAAGTGGAGCCCGATCAGCCCCCCTCAAAATTGGTCTTTACCAACACTTAATGAAGAGTTAGCTAGTTAATAGCCCATGACAAATCCAAAGGCTGTTAGGGGTCTGACAACCCAGACATTAACAGCAGCAGTGGCCAATTTCCAAGAGATTACTGACATCCAGGGCCATTCAAGAAGACATCTGGGAGGAAATATTCACAGATTTGTTTCAGGCACAGCAAGGGAGGGAGGAGGGAAAAGAAGATGTGGCAGCTCAGTGAGGTATAGTGACTGGCATCTCTGAGCAAGAACACAAGTGCTCGTGGAGCCTTTTAATCATAGAAGAGTTCGGAACAGAAGGAGCAGCGAATGTTGGCGGAATTTCTTCCAGTTTTAAGTGAATCCAACAGGCCCCTGGATACCCAAACCCCCTGGTGTTGTCTAGGGTGTTTCCAGGGGTTATTGCCCCTTGACTAGGTGACCAAAAGTCAGTGGGACTGATCTCTAACCAACACACTTAGGTGACTGTCCCATGCAAATGAGCATGGTGTTTTGCATCTGGTCTCTTGGGCTTTTTCCAGTGATGTTGCCTTTGTTCTCAGTGTTGAAGTCATTGACCCCTGCACCCCCCTCAGTGCCTTTGGTAGGCATTCGGCGGGTGTAGATAGTTTACTCCTGTGCACTCTGCCTGGCCCATGCTCTTGAGGAGTCACATGCCACATCAGAGTGGCTTATTTGAGAGCGTGCAGTTGACAATGCAGTGTAGTGTGAGCTCTGCAAACACACCTGGGACAAACACACCTAGGGAGCCCGTCATAGGGCTTATCCATGCAGATGAGGTGTCGTCACACAGTGCTACACTCACGGAGGCATGGTGCCTACACCCGGAGAGTCGGGAAACGGCTTCTGCTCTACGGGAACTCACACTGGTATGGTAAGGAAGTGGTTAAAAGCCCTTGCTCTCATTCCAGGCATCTTATCCATCAAAAAATGCTCTCAGCTCTATCTCCGAGTTATGTCCTAACCCGTCACATGTCTTCATCTCCTGCCCACTGAGCTGGTCTTGGGCACCATCACCACCACCATCTCCTGCATCTGCTCTGTGATCTGTTACTCACTCAGCAACCAAAATCATCTTTAAGGTCAAATTCCTGCTTAAAATGTTTCAGGGGTTCTTCATTCCGCTTAGGGTAGAACCCAGGCTGCTCATCAAAACCATGGGAGACAGCCTGCCTTCCTCTTTGACCCGTGCCCTTCTGCTCTGTTCCTGCTTGTGGTGACGCAGCCTCCCAGCCCCACTTGCTGTTCCTGAAATCCATCAAGCTCACTGCCATCTAAGACTTTCACACCTGCTCTCTCCTCTGTGCGGGATGCTTAGCCCCAGACGCTGACTGCTTGTCTGTTGGGCCCCAGCTCAAATCCGCCTGCGCAGAGCAGACCTCTCTGACCACCCTTCCAAGGTTGCCTCCTAACCCATGTCACTCATTCACATACCCCTGTTGTGATTTTTTCATAGCATCCATTATCACCTGCAGTTATCTTGTGCATTTCTTTTACTATGATAAAGGTGCAGATAATCAGAACTAGGAATACATTATGCTCGGGGACCTCAGTGTGGAGAAGGTTTCATGGGAGTGGCAACATTTGGGCTGGAACTAGAAATACAGGTGTGATTTGCCAGGACAAGAAGTGGATAGAAAGGATTTCAGGAGAGGGAACAGCATATGCAAAGGCGCAGAGGCTAGTGGGTGTGTCACTCTCAGGAAACAGCTTTTGGGCAGGGTGTCCATAACCTGGACTGCACAAGAAGGCAGAGTAGGAGTTGCTGGGGGCATTCAGATTTCATCCTGTGGATGTTAGGAGTCAGCAGCGCACATCGGGATTTGCTCAGTGGAACCAAATAGTCAGGTGTGAAAGTGGAATTGAGATTTTTGAATAAGCAGAAGTAGCTGGGAGCCAAGCCTGGTGCGGAAGGGAGAGTGTGCTAGGACCAGGAGCTTCAGCTTGGAGTAGGAATCAAAGAGGGGCATTGGAGGACTGAGATCTTGTTTTCCTACCCCGTCTTGAACTGCACAGACAAGTGGCATTCCCGTGTGTGCTGGGTTTGTGCTTGTGTCTGAGAGATCAGAAAGGGAAGGAGAACAGCCGTGAAACCAGCAGATCAGCTGTTCTGGGGAGACACGTACATTTTCCACTGATGGTTTCCTTCCTCCCCTGTTCGTTTAAGCTGGACAGAAACAAAAGTGCTACATGGTGAGGGTCAGATGTTCTTTGTAATTTCACAGCGATGAGTCCTTTTGTTTTTTGTGTGTTTTTTTTTAACGTCCAGATGTCACTGCTATTTTGGGCAGATGTTCTGGGGAGCAGTTGGTGATGACCTCACAAAGGTGCGACTTTAAAGCTGTGAGTAAAGCAAACTCCAGTTTCCTAGCTCCTGTGCTCTAAGGTCCTGGCGTTCAGAGCGAAAGCAGTGCACGCACACTGCCCCTGCCCCGGGTCACCGCTGTAGCCTCAACCCCTCCTCGGCCCGAGCTGCTGAGTGTGTACAGAGCTTGCGTGATCGGTCTGGGGCCTTTGAGAGAATTTTCCTTGGACGGAGCGCCTGCACCTAGCTGGGTGCCTGTGTCCCTCTCCTCCACCTTGGGACAGATAGAGAACTCTCTCTCTACTCTGAGCCTCTGTATCCTCATCTCAGGACTAACAGTATAGTGATTCCTACCTGGAGGCACCGGAAGAGAGACTGCGTGTGCTATAGCCTTTCGAATTCCGTAAAGCATCGTGCAAATGTCCGTTATCATGGCATCAGACTTCCAGAGCGTAAATCCTAGACTCAGAAACATGTAAGAACTGGATGGAACCTCAGCGTTCATCCAGTTCAAATGGCAGGCCAATGAAAGAGTTATTTCTCAGGGGTTTCCAGCAGGTAGTCACCCAGCCTTAGCGTGGATACCTCCAGCCACACACACAGGGTTCAGTGCTGAAATGCATTCCTGTGTGGGGCCTGGTCCCATATACTCTCCAAGTTCTGGTTTTGCCCTCTAGAGCTGTGCCGTCCCATAGAGTAGCCGCTGCGCCTGTGGCTGTTGAGCATTTGAAATGTGGCCAGTCCTACAAGTGTAAAATACACACTGGACTTCAAAGACTTAATATGAAAAAAATAGAATATCTTATTAATAAATTTATACATATACATAAATGTATTTTATATTTATATTGATACATTTTATATTTTTTTCTTGATGAAAGGATAATATTTTGGATACATCAAGTTAACAAAATATATCATTAGAATAAATTTTACCTGTTTCTTTTAATCTTATAATGTAGCTACTAGAAAAATTTAAATTACATATTGACTCAACATTATACTTCTGTTAGACAGCACCACTCTAGAACTATCCGGAATAAACTGGATTTATCTCTCTTATCCAACAGCAGCCCTTCATATGTTTTAAGATGTATCTTCTGCCTCCTACTTTTTTCTTGTCATTTAGTCACAAGTGCTCATTAAGTACCTACTATGTGCCAGGAGGTGGGATGTGATAATGAACAAGACTGGCACGGTCCTCCCGCTCCTGGGGTTACAGTCTGGTGGACAGGAAGACAGACATCAATCAAAGTGTCACTGGCAGGGCTGCAGTTCCAAAGGGGGCCCCTTAAAGCCCCTTTTACAATGTGCTTTTTACTTGACAACAGATTTAGGTTCATAGAAAAGTTGTGAAGATAGTGCAGAGAGTTGCTGTCGACCCCACACCCAGTTTCTTCCACTATTAACATTTTATATTAATCTGGTGAATTTGTCACAATTAATGAACCAATATTGATGCATTATCTAAAGTCCATACTTTATTCAGATGCCCTTAGTTTTTAGCTAATAATAATAAAACAATAATCATTTTTTCTGTCCCTGGATCCCATCAAGGATGTCACATCACATTTAGTCATCATGTCTGCTTAGGCTCCCTTGGCCGTGACAATTCCTCAGGCTTTCCTTGGTTTCGATGGCCCTGACAGTCGTGAGGAGCACTGGTCAGGTATTTTGTGGAAGTTCCCTCCGTTGTGGTTTTCTGATATTTTTCTCATGTTTAGAGGGGCTATGGATTTGGGGGAGGAAGGACGTGGCGCCATCTCCATCGCATCGTATCAAGGGCACGTGCGGTCGACGTGACCTATCACTGTGGGCGCTGCCCTTGGTCAGCTGGCCGAGGCGGTGGTTGCCAGGTTTCTTCACTGCGCAGTCGCTCTCTCTCCCGCCCTTCCGTGCTGCACTCTTTGGGAGGAACCGCACAGAGAGTGGCATGGGTCCCCCTCCTCAAGACTAGAGCATTTATGTAAATCATTTGAAATTCTTCCGCATGGGAGAATTACATGTCTGTGCCCCCCACCCCCTGCCGCATCTGTTCATTAGTTCGATTGTCGATTGCCATCAGTGTGGACTCACGGGTATTTGTTTTATATTCAGGTTTCGAATCCAGCACTACTTTATTTGTGGCTCAAAGTATTCTGCTTTGGCCACTGGGGGCTCTTTCAGTTTGCTCCTGCATCACTTTGACATACCTCATCAGTTTTTGGAGCAGTTTTTTACCTTCTGGCACTATGAGATGCTCCAGATCATCTCGTATTAAAATGGGGATATTTTTGTGCCTACCTTGCGGAGCTGTTCTGAAGATTAAACGAGTTGCTGCAAGTAATGCTGTTTTCCCTGTATGCGTCTATAAATAATCCTTGCTTGTGTGTGTGCTTGAACAGTTGTGGTGCCAACTGAACTGTTAGTCAGGCAAAAAAGATCCCAGGTCGTCTTTAACTGAACCTCCTCTTACGTCAAAGCTCCCTATTCTGCACTTGTGTAGTTTCTTTTGTTCTCTAAATGCAGAACTTTCTTCATTGTCATATTATGTATTCCACTTCATTGTCACAGCCCGTTGGTGACCTCTGCAGTCTCGACTCTGCACTCCACCTCATGCTGTCCCCCTGTTTGACAGACAGATCCTCTGCCATGGCAGACAAGGCAAGGACTGGGCCACAGGTGGCCTCTCCTGCTTGCTGTACCTGCCACTGGGTGAGTGTCCGCAGGTGGCCCTTCCTTGGTCGGCATCTGGCCATCTCGAATCAAGGTTGTCAGGAAAGACGTTGTCAGATGAGATTCGCTGTCTGCCAGCTGTCCCCTAGTTTATTCAGTCTAATGACCTCATGGAAACAGGAAGAGGCTTGGCCGGATCCAGCTTGTTCTCAGGACATCCATCCGCACTCATGCTCACTGCCGTTTCTTTTTCTTTAGGATCCACAAACCATTGGTTAACTTCACTCTGTAATTTTGCTGATGTCATTGCCAGAATCCGCCCATCAATCCTTAAAAACTGGACAGTTGCCTAGTGCCAGTCTTGTGCTATTTCTTTGTTTTTCCATATTTTTCCGGTCTTTGTGTGCCTCTGCAATTTTGTCTGCATCCAACACCCAGGCATGCACGGGGACCGGAAGTCATTTGAAGATGTCTTGTTTTCCTCCTTTATCTCTGGGTTCTGGTTCCTTCGTAATCACATTTGTTCAGCCTTTTGGGGTTGAAGAGTATTTTCCTTGAAGGAAAAAGAGAACACACAAAATTACAGATAAGTGAATACAATTTCTTGCTGAACCATCTGCTCTAAATTGAAGGCCCATCCTTTGCTGCTGCCGCTTCCTGCTCCAAAAATATCTTTCTGAGATCTTTATCTTTTGTAACCTTAGCCCCTTCTGGTTACAGGGCTCAGGAGAGCCAGCCCTTTGCTTAGAGGTCCCCACCACTCTTCCGTATCCATCCTTAAAAACAAGTCACTTCTTCTATCATCTGTCACCAGAAATTCTAAGTTGACCTAAGACTTCCCTTTTAAGCTAGAGACTCATCTTACTTTTTTCCTCCCGTGTGGCATTAGTGAGAGTGTGTATTTCTCTGGGCTTCCTGCTCTCCAAAGCCACGTTCCCTGTAATTTCCCTTTCAAGCTGTTTGCAGTCACTCTCCTCATATCCAGAGAGGGTCTGTGCAGACCTTCACCACTCTCGCCCGTTGGTGAGAGAAAGCACCCGTCTTGTCATTGTCCTCTGCTGCAGCAGCCTGGCTTGGGCTTGTAGGAGCACCTGGACGTCACAATCCTCACAGTAGACTCCAGCATCCAGAGTTACGTGGAGAAAATAAGCTCAACCCTTCCATTTTTGTACCTGGAAGTATTTGGCTTTCAGCTTTCTTTATTGTATCACCCAGTTGATTCTTTCATAATGGATGGACAAAACTTCATGCCACTTTCTCCCTCCAGGCAGAAAATACCTTCCCAAACCTCTCAAAGTCTCCCTGCCCATGCCCTTCCAGAAGGCAGCCCATGCCTGGCAGTTGCCCTTCCCTGCTGCTATGCTGCGCCTGCCCCGGGAAACCTGGCAGGCACGTGAGCCTGTCCTCAGCTCCCTGTCACCGCAAGCCAAGGGTACCAGGGCCTGACTGCCGCCTGGACTGCAGAGGAGAAGGCTGGTCCAGGGCCAGGCTGCAGAGGGGAGAGTGGACCCCACGCCCCCTCCCCCCTGCAGCCAGCAGCACATCATCCCACCCAGCACAGGGATCCCGGGAAGAGCCAGCTCTGGAGAGAGGTGGTTGTATTGTTTTCTTACTACTTTTAAGCTGCTTGCTTTTTCCTGAGGATAATGGTTAGAACTAAGAACGTTGGCAGGCGGCACCAAGCATCACATGCAGTCCTTGGAGAAGACAAAATGCAGTGGGTTTTCAGTCAGAGCACTGAGCGGGTCCCAAGGACTGACGTGTCTGTCTTCCCAGAAGTGCAGAAGGAGACCACAACATCAGTCTATCAGTGGCGCAGGGTCCGGAGAGACAGATTTCCTCAGGCACCACCCGGGGAGGAGAGCCCAGCCCCCTGCAGCCCCGTCTCCTGAGCCTGGCCGGCTCTAGCAAAGAAGGCAGGGAGCACCATGCAGACGTCAGTGGGGGTGTCTGCTGCTTCCCGGTGCAAGTTCTCTCAGACCCTCCTGGGCCGCCCCCAGAAAGAATCCCTGTTCGTCAGAGGCCGCATGGGCTGTCAGAACCATCCCGTCCTTCAGTGGCCAGATGAGGACACTCAGTTACAGAAGGGAGGGGGCTTTGCACTAGGTGACGGCAGGACACTAACAGAACTTGAATTCAGACCCAGCTCTGATAACGATCACAAATTATGCCTAACATTAAGCAAAGCCCAGCTCCGTGCCAGGCAGCGTTAAAGGCTCATGGCATTTGTTATCTCTCCTTTTTATTATAACTCTGATGCACAGTATTATCCCCAGATGTGCAGATGAGGAAGCTAAGATGCAGAGAGGGGATGCGACTTGCCCACAGTCACACGGCTGGTGAGGGGGTCACACTGAATTTGGACTTAGCCCCATCATCACCATTAATTACATGCAGCCATCTTTTGAGTGCCGGGCTGGGGTCCTACAGGAAGTGTGAACACGCGTGTACACACACACCCATCCGATCCATGTAGCGTACCTGGTGGTGGTGTTCAGACTGGGAAACTGAGATCAAGTCCTGAGGCTTAAAGTCCAGTGCCCTTTCTACTGTTCAGGGGTAGGAGGTCTGTGAGCTCTAACCCGTACATAGAGCTGAAGAATAAATGGGGTTCATTTATTAAGTTTCTCCCCTGATATTCTTTGAGTTAAAATCAACCAAAAGGCTGAGCTCAACTCCTCACCCCACCCGCTAAGCCCGTTCCCTCTAAGGGGCGTGGCCACCAGACCTTGAAAACAGGATACTGGGTGCCCCTCAGGTGTGGCCACACCCCACTGGGTGGCCCCGTCAGGCAGCCCGTGGAGAGGAGAGCCGGTGAAAGTGGCCATCGTTCCATCCACGCAGGGACACGTGCTCTCAGAGAGACGGTTACGCCAAGTCCGCATCACCCAAATCCCCGCTTGGCTGCTGATACCCCCAGTCGTACCGGTTCCCCAGGGCCGCTGTAACAAGGTCCGACCACCGGGGTGGCTTAAAACATCCAAACTCTTCTCTCGCAGTTCTGGAGGCCAGAAGTGTGGACTTAAGGTGTGAACAGGGTGGATTCCTCCTGGTGGGTCTGAGGGAGAAGCCGTTCCTTGCTGCTGTCCTGACTGCTGGTGGTTGCTGCCGGTCCTTGGTGTCCTTGGCTTAGGTACAGACACGTCACTTCCGTCTGTGCCTTCATCGCCACTTGGACTTTCTCTGCGTCTATGTCTCCCTGTCATTCGTCTTATGAGGACACCAGTCATTGGATTTAGGGCCCATCCTAAATCCAGAATGATCTCATCTTGAGATCCTTAATTTCATCTTTAATGGCCCTATTTCCAAATACAGTCACACTCACAGGTACTGGGGTTAGGATTCGAGCAGAAGTATTTGGGGGGCTCTGCCCAGCCCACTCTGTCAGTGTTTTGTCATGTTTTATCCACGGGCAGGGAAGTCGCTGGAAGTCTGGGACAAGTGAGCTGCGCCCCTGCCGCTCCAGCCCCACTCACAAGTGGCCCGGCTCCCTTTCAGGGGCTGCATCCTGTCAGAAGGGAAAGGCTGAAGTCAAGGGACTGGAGTGTGTTGTTGACAAGGGCAGCATTGTCTGCCGTTCCCAGGCAGCAGGTGGGGAGCCCGAGGCTACGCTGGCCTGGCCTTCCCTCTGCCCAGAGGCAGGGGGCTGGATTCGGCGCTTCCCACCGCCCTTTCCAGCCTAGGCACGTGTCACTTTCCCTGGCAGCGTGTGCGTATCCTCAGAGGGGTCACCCTCCCCCCGACCGCCGCCAGCCCTGTCCGGCACTTCTCCCCAGGGCTTGATAGGACGTGGCCTGGCCCGCAGGGAAGCTTGTCCCTTCGCTCATTACTCAGTCTGTGAGCAGCAGCTGGCAATGCGCCCGCCGCAAGTTCTGTGCCCCTGACCAGATGGCGCACAAGGAGCCCAGGGCGCCTTGTCCCACAGAAAGCCGAGTAGCCAGCTTCCCTCGCTCTGGAAACCACAACTGAAATTGGTGGAGATGGGGACGTACAGACACAGGGGCCTCTCCACCAAGGCACCCTCAGTGCAGCAGGCCTGTGGCCACGTCACACCAGCACTGTCTGCCCCGAGCTCTAGCACAGCGTGGGGCCCGCCTGTGCACACTGCTGGACAGTCACGTGTTAATGTGACGTTAATGGCGGGATGCATTTTAAGAAATGCATCGTTGGGTGATTTTGTCATCGTGCAAGCATCGTAGAAGGTGCCTGCACAGACCCAGACGGCAACTAGGTGTAGCCTGTTGCTCCTGGGCCACAGACCTGCACAGCATGTTACTACGCTGAATGCTGTGGGCAGCTGCGACACAGTGGTGAGCATCTGTGTATCTAAACACACCTAAACATAGAAAAGGTGCAGTAAAAATACAGTATAAAGGATTAAATATGGCACACCTGTATAGGGCACTTGCCGTGGATGGAGTGTGCAGGAGTGGAAGTTGTTCCGTGAGTCGGCAAGCGGGTGGCGAGTGGACGTGAGGGCCCAGGACGTCACCGTGCGCTGCTGTAGACTTTATAAACACTGCGCACTTCGGCTGCACTCAGTTTATTTAGTTTTTTCTTCAATAATAAATTACCCTTAGTTTACTGTAACTTTTTCACTTCATAAACTTTAATTTTTAATAACACTTAGCTTAAAACATAAACCTATAGCACAGCTGTACAAAGTATTTTCTTTATATCCTTATTCTATAAAATTTTTCATTTTACTTTTACTTTTTAAACATTTTTGGTAAAAACCAAGACACAAACACACACATTAACCTAGGCCTACACAGGGTCAGGATCATCAAAAATTTCCATCAGTAAGCACTAGAAATTTCTCAGCTCCATCATAATTTTACAGGAACACTGTCATAGACGCGGCCCGTCATTGACTAACACGTCATTATGCAGTGTGAGGCTGCATTTGGATCTAAACTTTGGCAGGCATTGGTCTCATACATTTTGGTATCTGCAGTACCTAACAACGTACCATAGACACGTTGAGTGAGTTAGTGTTAGTAAATTAGTAAGTCCCGCAAGACTGATACTTCCCAGGGGTTTGTTCATTGAATCGCTCCAGAGGTGTCTTCTTACAGGGATTAGCTGTGAGATCTCTCGAACCCGAAGGGCTGGTGGAGCTGTAGGCTGTTGGGAGGACCCTGAGAGACAGGTGCAGGGTGTGTGCCCGCCTCTGCCAGCCATCTTGATGGGGACGGAGCTGCAGGAGGCTCCTGGCCCTCAGGAAAGCTTGGAGTTGAGCAGGGCGCTGGCCTGAAATGTTAATGAGAAGGAGGGGCCTTCAGGGCGTGTTCCTAGGCAACCTCATGCTCCATCAGACATCCCACGGGTTTGTTCCTGTGTGTACACACGCACTTGGCATGAGGGGCTCCAACCCTTTGGGGGCCACAAGGCCTTAGCTACATGGTCACGTCAGAGCATGGGTGAGGCAGGACAGGGTCTATTTTGGCAAGCCCATGGTGGCCACGCACCTAGCGCTGTCCAGAGGGCCATGGATGGACGGCCCCAAACTCTCACCCCTGGCTCTCCCTGGGGTTCCACTCCCTCGTGCCTCTGCGTGCTGCCCAGGGCCCTCCCGGAGGCCTTGTCAAAATAGGAGGAAGAGCAAACCCTGCACACTGGGGGAGTTCAACTGGGAGGAAGACTAGAGCCATTACCCAACTCCAAGCCTTTCAAATGCCTGCACTAACTAGGAAGGCAAACTCATGCACAACTTAAATCCCATTCTGTTCCAGGAAGATTTAAGATGATACAATTTCTTGCAGAAAGAATGAATGAGAGAGTGAACCCCTAGCAGCTCGACACCAGGCACCAGAGAGCAAGAGAGACCCTGCCTTTGAGAGTGAGGGGTTCCCTGTGTATCGAGGGGTCTCTCTGAGATCACCCTGCTTTGAAGTATGATTGGGGGTATGAAAAGGCAAACTTCCCTTTGGAGGCTGTGGAGACATCCGTTGGTGTCCTAAGTGAAAAGGTCACTGTGAAAAATAGAAGTAGAATCTTAGGTTTTTCCCACTAAAGGAAGCCTTTGTCGTCTGTAATTATCCAGGCAGTCTCTGACACTGGTTCTCTCCAGAATCTTGAGGTGCCTCTGAGGGTTTTGTATATTTTTGATAATATAATGTCTGTTCATCACCTGTCATTGCAGTGGGGAGGTGTGTTTCCATACTGGAAAATCATGCAGCAAAGTGGAGGCCAAGGCCAGGGGAAAGATGGCACTTCCACTCCAGCCAGAACCAAGTCGTGGCCCCGGGAATGTGGGCAAGGTGGACTGCTTACGTTTCCCGGCCCCACCCGGGAAGAAGGGTTAGCGTGTCGCAGCTCATCTCCCCCAACCCGCACAGTCAGAGGAGGAAGCAAGGCCAAGATCGGAGTCCCCAGGGCCACTGTTCCAGGGAGGTTGGGTTCCCCTGGCGTTTCTGAGGAGTCGGGTACAGCGCGTGCAGCCCCTGTAGCTCCCCAGAGCCCAGTCACGTGGCCAAGGGGGCCTCTGCCTTGCAGCAAGGATGACCGTCCCTGTGCCCTGGTCTCTTAAAAGCCTTCTCAAAGGGGCCTTTTCCTCAGTTGTCCTCTGTGCAGTGGCTCAGGGCTCGTCATTGGCGTTCCATCGCAGACTACAGAGAAAAGAAAGGGCCCTGTCTGCCCGACCCTTTCCTGTGCTCTGCTCACGTGGGGCAGCAAGCTCACCATTTCCCACCTGGGTCTTCCTGGAAAAGGGCAACCCTTCTGCTAAAACAAGCAGCCAGAGGTGAAGAGCAGAGAAAACCCAGGGGCTCTGTGAGCAGGGAGGCAGGGCTCCCGGGCACTGACGGGCTCTCCCAGGTCCATCTGGGCGTGGGAAGAGCATCAGCTCAGGAGGGAGGAAGGGGCGACTGTATGCATTTGGGGATCCCTGGGCTACCGGTGCCCTGGGGTGCCAGGTAAGAAGCAGTGAGCCTAACCCTTTGAGATTCCCCAAAGGTACTGTGTACTGTGGGTGCACGTACATGGGCTCATTTGATCATTCATTAAATAATCTCTAAGCACTTACGGGCATCCAGGCCTTGTGCTGTCTATGAAGGAGACCCAGTGCCCAGTGCTTGCTGCCTGTGTGGCATGGTGATTAAATGAGCTGGTTTTGGAAGTTTTGGAGGCAGCCTTTCCTGGCTTCATGTCCTGTCTCCACCACTAGTTCCTGTGTGACCCTGGTTAAGTGACTTAACCTCTCTGATATTCAACTTCTTCACCTATTAAGATGTGGATGAAAATAACCTTATATTAACTTTTTGCTTATTATCTTAAGGTAAAAGCCCTTAGCACTGAGTAAGCACTCGATAAAGGCTAGCTCTTAATAGACTATTTGAAGGGGTCTGTGGGCATGAATCCTTCTGATGTTCCTAGGAACTGCCCTGTTCAGCTGCTTCTGAGGCCTCTGCGTGGCCAGAGGGCTACACACATGCTGTCCATTTTGTCAGAAAGTGTCAGCCTCCTTGGACACAGCAAAGAGGAGACGACACCAGCTTATGTCAGCCCAGGGCTATGTCCAGTCCGAGGCCTGGAAATCAGAGGGATTCCTGAGTAATCCTTTTCCTTTCCATATGGGATTTTTTTTTTTTTAATTCAGTTATCCTGAATGTCACTTGTGTCAGCCCTGCAACTTAGGTTGAATTTCTCTAACATCCAGCCCTCCCAAGAAGGGAGTGGGAGCCCAGTCCCCCTGCACCTGGTGCCACTCGGCACATGCCAGTGCATTATGGAAAGCCTGACCCAGGGGTCAGCCACACAGGCCTTTATGCCATGCAGTCAGACTTACAGCAGGGTGGGTGGGCAGATGCTGCACCCGGCATCAGAAGACCTAAGTTCTGGTCCCATTTTCCCCACTTCCAAGTTGTAGCATCTTGGGCAAATCACATAGCCTCAGGATCTCAGGTTCTTCATCTGTAAATGAGACATAAGGATACTACCTTGACTGCATCAGACAGGTGCAGTAAGTTAGAAACTCTCACCTCCCACTGTACCAAGGCATAGTCTGTTCCAGAAGGATCAGTTCCCGTGCCAATCCCTTGCATCAAACTATGAGCACCTTGGTTCCAATGTCAACAGAAACAGCAAACACCAAATATCAAAAAACAAACTGCTGTCATCCAGGCAGGCAGAGAGACAGAGAGCTCTGTGCCCTTCTCAGAGACCTCCAGAAACCTCTGTGCCCTTCTCCCTGCATCCAGCCCTAGATCCTCCCTCCGCAATCAAGTTCTGCACTCAGGGAGGTGCCCATGGAGCTCTTTGGCACAGAAGTTCCAATGACCTAGGAGTGTTTCCCTTTCTAGGCAAATTTGCACATTTTAACCAAAGGCAGATGCCTTAAGTTAACTGAATGCAGCAAACGGGTTGAGCATTTATTATGCTGAAAGGAAGAACATTCTGAGAGCTCATGGGGTGGGTAGGGGCAGCTTTATGGAAGAGGTGACACTTGCGTTCCATTTGAAGCTTGTGGGGATAGCTCAGGGAGCAGGCAGACCTGAGTCCAAGTCAGGTCAGTGTTTCTGAGAAAAGCAAGGACACAGTGGTCTGGAGTGTGACATACAGGGGACTCCACACACAGGCAGGAGTGCCTTGTGGACCACTGAGGAAGCATGCATTGTGTCCAGAAGGCAATGAAGAATCACTAATGAGTTTTGAGGAGGGTGTTTGTGTGGTCAAACTTGTGTCCTGGAGAAAGCAGCTCTGTTGGCAGCACCATAGGAGACTTGGAAAGTGAAGCACTTGGCGGCAGGAGACCAGTTGGCCCGAGGAATGAATTTCTAATTGTGGACTTTTAGACACTGGCAAGCTGTTGGGGAGTTACTTTGAGGGTGGTGAGATCCAGAGCAGGAGCCCAGAGGCAGTATCTGACGTGCCGGGCTCTCTCCCAGGTTTCTGCTTCTGTGGCCTGCCTGCCGCTTGGAGCATGGTTGCTGGGGTTATCGTTGTGGTCCTTCTGCCGGATGCTCATTAAGGCTTTCCCTGGAAGTCAGTGTACCCGGAAGCCATTGGATCCCATCCAGCCTCTCTCCCACCACGGGACAGGCCTGGGATGGCTCCTGGATCAGAGCCTGCTGCCTCCCTGCGGTTGCTTTCCGTAAGTCAGAAGTTGCGGTTCTATATCAGGCCAGTCTTTGGAACCTCAGCATTTCTCAAGATGGGAGTTGGTGAGAAGAAAAACCTTGGGACAGAAAATAGCTCAGCCTCTGCTATTAGATCATCCAAAAAGAACAACCAAAATGGGTAACTAAAAATAGCCCCGTAAAGCCAGCTCATGTTCTGCTTGTATAAGTTCTAAGCTCCAGACTAGAGGGAATTTAACCATTTTGGAACCAGATGTGCTGTGATGTTTTACTGGAGCCAATTTTGAGGATGTGACCATGGCAACTGAGAGGTGGACCTCAGCAGAAATGGGTGTTTTGTTAACGTGACAGACGCTGATTGGGACCCTTGTGCACAGATATCCAGTTAGACCCATTTCAGTCCAAACCCTGGAAATGTGGGTGGAGTCCCTGGTGTCATGGCATGGTGGAATGACAACTTCAAAGTCAGGCCTGGCTGCAAATCCCAGCTCTGCTACCTGTTAGCTGGCTGAACTGCACAAATGTCTTAACCTCTGGGAGCCTCTCTTTCTATGTCCATAAAACGGGAACAGTAAGAACCATTGCAAAGGATTACTGTGCAGACTGAATGAAATCACTTCAACTCACTGCCACATGCAAGGTGAGGCTGCTCCACCTACGGTTGCTTCCTTTAAGTAGCGTGATGAAATTTTTTTAAAAAATTATCAAGCCACGCATTGCTCTTTTGCTTTTTCCATTGATGTAATCCTTAGAGCAGCCCTAGGAAGTAGATACTAAAGTAATTCCCATTTTACAGATGGGATGAACGAGATTTAGGGATATGTTACTGAGCTTACTGGTGACTAAAGACAAGTTAACGTCTCCAGCAGGCTGACTTTGCGACTGTTCAGGCCATGAGCCCCGCATTAGAGACAGACAGTCTCCTAAAAGGGCCCTGCTGAGGCTTCAGTGAACGACCCCAGTGGGTGAGCCCCACCATGGAGGCACCTGATGCTAAACTCTGCTTTGGGGTCACTCGCATCCTCCTCCTCCTTTCCCTGCTGAACCTTCACCAGAGCTGAAGAGTTAGTTGGGAAATCTTTATTCAGAACTTTTGTCCATTTTTTAATTGGGTTTTTTTGCTATTGTTTTAGTTCCTTATGTATTCTTGTTACCAAGGCCTTGGATGAATAGTTTGCAAGTATTTTCTCCCATTCTGTGGGTCGTCTCTTCACCCTGTTGGTGGTTCTTTTGCTTTGCAGGAGCTCTTTAGCTTGATGAAACCCCATTGATTAACTTTTGCTTTGGCTACCTGTGCTTTTGAGTTCTTACTCAAGAAATCTTTGCCCAGACCAATGTCCTGAAGCATTTTCCCGGTGTTTTCTTCTAGCGGTTTCAGAGTTTCGAGTCTTACACTTAAGCACTGTTCACAGTAGCCAAGATATGGAATCAGCCTAACCGTCTATCAGCTGATGAATGGATAAAGAAAATGTGTGTGTGTGTGTGCGCTCGCGCACGCGCGTATATATACACACATACAAACACACAATGGAATATTCTTCAGCTATAAAAAAGAATGAAGTCCTGCCATTTGCGGGAACATGGATGGAGCTGAAGGATGTTATATTAAGTGAAATAAGCCAGGCACAGAAAGACGACTATAACATGTTCCTACTCATATGTGGGAGCTAAAAAAAGTTGATATCCCATTTACTCAGATATGATCATTATATGGTGTATGCTTATGTAAAAATATCACATATATCCCATAAGTATGTACAACTATTATGTATCCATAAAAATTAAAAATAAAAAAATTAAAAAGAGTTAGTTGGGACAAATGGAGACAAATTGGAATCTTATTCCAGTTTTTCCGCAAGGAGAAAAAGAGACTGGGCTAAAGAATTCAGCGGCGTTGTCATGAGTACGTGGCCAGTCTTTCCCGTGCAGCCCCTGTCGCCTGCAGTAATTAAAGAAGATACGTGTGCTCAAACCCTTCATAGCTCTTTTTAGAAAACCATGTTTCTTTTTTTAAAAAACAATGTTAGGGAGGATAATTTATATACAATAAAATTCACTCATTTTATGTGCACAATTTACAGAGTTGTACAACCGTCACCACAATCTAATAGTAAAACATTTACAATTCCCCTATTGTTTCTGCGTTAAAGCGGATAAAAAGCTATGTGCCAGTTCTGTCGAGCCCATGACTGGAAAGTCTTAAATATGGAAGCCTTTCTCAAGAAGGCGAGGATTTCCCCAGCCTGTTAGGAAAGCACTAAAGGAAGCGGCTCCGAAGCCAGGAAGCTCTCGGGAAACTTTCCTTAGTTGCAAGTACTAAGCTTTCTTACGGGCGACAGCCACGGAGGTGAAACCGCGGGAGGAAGAGCAGGGACCTGTCAGCCTCGACCTTCCTGCGGGAGTCCCTGGGGTGCACTTGTCCTCAGTGGAGGACGGACTTTCTGGGAGATGAGATCCTGAACAGCCTCTTGAAAGAAGAGGGAGGGAAAAGTCCAGCCCAAGTCCACATTCCAGAGGGGAGTTGGAAGAGAGGCCAAGCGCCCATGTGGCGTCCTCCACCTCTTCAGAGAACAGTGAGTCAGTGGAAAGACCCTGTGAGCACAGGTTTGAATCCTGGCTTCACCAGTTACCAGCTCCAGGCCTCAGAACCCTCACCTCAAAATTGGACAAAATAATTATCCTCTCTCTGGCATTTTCATGCAGTGAGATGACAATGTGCATCCAAAGGGCCTGGAATATCATAAGTGCTCAATAAATAGCAGCAATTACAGTTATTATTAAAAGAAGAAACAGGCTCTGAGAGATGGAAAACTTGAATGCGCTTTGTAGACATATCTGGTGCCTTGGGAGAAATAGAGATATATCTTACTGGTGGGTTCAAATCCATATTCTTCTATTTATTCTATTTTTGTAGCTCTGGACAGATTGCTTGACTTCTCCAAGCCTCAGTTTCCTTATCCCTGAATAGTGCCTGCCTTCGAGAGCTGGGACGAGGATCAGATGAGACGATGCATGCATTGTGCTTAGCCAGGACCAGGCACCTGCCAGGTGTCCTGTCATTGGCCGTCGTCACCAGTATCATCATTGCTACCCTCTCTATGGCTGGCACTGGCGAGGCCTTCTTGTGGCTGTGTTTTCAGAGGGACCTCTGTCCCGGTTCCTTTGGATACCATCTGTCTTAGTCTGTGTGTTGCTATAAAGGAATACCTGAGGCTGGGTTTATAAATAAAGAAAAGAGGTTTATAAATTTATTTTTTAAAAGAAGTTTATTTAGCTCACAGTTCTGCAGCCCATTCGAGAAGCATAGCACCAGCATCTGCATCTGGCGAGGGCCTCAGGAAGCCTCCACTCACGGAGGAAGGTGAAGGGGAACAGCGTCACATGGCGGGAGGAGGGAAGTGAGGATGAAGAGGAGATGCCAGCCGGGCTCTTTTTAACAACCAGCTGTCCCATGAACTAATAGAGCGAGAACTCACTCAGTACCCCGGGGAGGGCGCCAAGCCATTCATGAGGGATCTGTGTGCATGACCCAGACACCTCCCACCAGGCCCCACCTCCAACACTGGGGACCCAATTTCAACATGGGATTTGAGGGGGCAGATATCCAAATTATACCACCATCGCTCGATAGCACAACTTCCCTGCGGATTAGGAAGCTCCCTATTCCTCGGTGACATCAAAAGCTTGAAAAGACAGACTACAGAGGAGCCAGGTGAGAATTTGGGCGCGGTCCTAGGGTGTGTCTGGGAGTTTGCTTGTTCACACCTTGTGTGTAAATACTAGGGGGGGTGGCGGAGCAGGCCTGAGCAGCATTAGGAAAATGTTGAGGACGAGTTGTGCTTGACGGCACCCGGGGGGTGTGTCACTGCATGCCATCGTGCCCATGCTGTGTCCCACTTGGTCAGGCCACCACGTTCACTCCCCCATTCTGTAGGCCACGGGGGCCCAGAATCCTGTATACCATGCAGCGACACGAGGCGGCCTGCTCCAGCTTTGCATTAAGAAGGGAGATGGATGACCCAGTGGGGCCAAATCTGCTTCCCTCCTCCCTCTGCTTCCCAGATGGTTTCCCCAGCCTGGGATGCCGTCCCCTCCTCACTTCAGCCCTCAGGCTTCAGGCCACATGTCCTGCCTCCCCGAGGGAGGGATGAGAGTACTCTTTCAGCACAGGGAAGCCGACTGGGGGAATAACATTGAGATTCTGCACTGGAACCATTTCTCTTTGGCTTCTCTTTTTCTCTCCTAGCATAAATTAATGGACTTACCACACACTCCCCCTCGGGAGAAGTGCAGGCATGATGTGGTCAAAGCATTAACCTGGTGTCAAGTGTCATCAACTGGGTCACTGACTAACACTCATTAAGCATTACCTGAGTGCAGGTAGGCCTGCTTTGGGGACTGGATTTCCAGAGCCAGGAGCATCAGTACAGACTACTACTTTTGGTTTCCCTTGTAGCCACTAGACCATCTGGAAGGAATGACACCTGTCTTAGTCCTTTTGGGCTCCTATAACAAAATACCATAAACCGGGTGAGATATAAGCAACAGAAATGTATTTCCCACAGTTGTGGAGGCAGGGAAGTCCAAGGTGAAGGCACCTGCAGGTTCGGCATCTGATGAAGGCCCACTTTCTGGTTCCTAGATGGCCATCTTCGTGCCGTGTCCTCACATGGGAGAAGGGGTGAGGGAGCTCTCTGGGCCTCTTCTATAAGGGCACAGATCCCATTGATGAGCTCCACCCCCATGACCTAATCACCTCCCAGTGGTCCCACCTCTTGATACCATCACCCCGGGGGTTAGGATTTCAACGTGTGTAGATTGGGGGTTTGGGGAACATCCAGACCACAGCCACACTTGGCCCAGGCTACCTCCGAACAACACGGCCAAGCGAAATCAGATGGCGTGGGCCTGATTGAGCTGCATGAAGCTATTTGTGTTCTTCATAATTAGCATGCTTTTGAAGGAAAACTTAGCAGTGATAGAGTTAGAAATTAGACTTTTCTGCTCAGCGAATTAGGGCTCAGATTGCGAACCACGTGAGTCCCTCCCCCTACCCCACCTTACTCCCACTTGCAAATATGAATCAGATGGTTTACTCTGTTCTACTTTCCTCTTCAAAAAAGGAAAGCAGAATCCAAACCTAATTAAGACAGCACTTCGACTCTAACTAAATTCATTCATAGCCCAACTGCACTGGGGTACTGAGCCTCCCTCTGGCCCCCTCATGCTGCAAACCCGGTTCAAACCATTAGCGTTCATCATTTATTCTCTAGTTTATGTTACCGGAGAAATTTTTTAAAAATTAACCCTGCTCTTCTCACACTTGATAGAGCTGCAAGGCTCCAGCCACTTAGAGACGGCACGGAGGCCCCGCAGTAGAGCAAGCCTCCAAGCAGCCCCGTTAATTAATGGCTGCAGGCACTTGCAACGCTCTGTTCTAAGGGTGTTAACAGCCTCATTCCTTTGGTGGCCAGAGCCAGAAAGCAGAAGGATCCCAAGTGAAACTCCTCTTTGGAGCTGCCCACGAGCTCTCACCCCTCACATGGTGCTTAGAAACAGTGCAGCCCGTGGAGTCCTTGCTCTGTCACTCGTAGCTGTGTGACCTAGGACA
This sequence comes from Indri indri, assembly GCA_004363605.1. Lineage (NCBI taxonomy): Eukaryota > Metazoa > Chordata > Mammalia > Primates > Indriidae > Indri > Indri indri. The sequence continues at coordinate 18,800 of RJWJ010013996.1, read as the reverse complement.
TGCAGCACCTCTCTGAGCCTCAGTTGCTGCATCTGTCACACACTGGGTCACAGACCTGTTTCACAGGGTAATAGCAGTGATGCACAAATCGTTAGGAATTCCTACTCTGTGCCAGCCACCGTGCTGGGCAGTAGAAAAATAAGACAGGTTCTTGCCCCCAGTAAGTCCATGCTGCAATTCAAGGGTTCTCAGTGACAAGCATTGTTACTCCCAGGGGACATTTGGTAATAGCTGGAGACATTTTTGGTTGTCACAACTAGGGATAGAGGGTGCTACCAGTATCTAATAAGCAGACACCCGGGATGCTGCTAAACATCCTACAATGCACAGGACAGCCCCTCATGCCAAAAATTACTCACCTTGTCACGTCAGTAGTGACAAGGTTCAGGAACCTGGGTCTAAATAGACCAATCCAGATGTATAAGCAAATAGTTGCAGTGCAACGTGATAGGAATTATGAAAATTAAATAAAATACTCTGTGCGCAGGGGCTGAGACTCGGTGGTTCTCAGTAAAAGGCCTTGCCCTGCCATCCTTAATTTAGTGCTACACTTCTGCAAGACCCGTGTTGCAGCAAGTAGTCAGAGAAGGAAGGCAGTTTTTTGCATTCACTGTACAAGAGAGGTGTCATTCCAGGTGACATAAATCTGGCTCTTGTGATCCAGTCCTGTTCTGACTCTTGGTTCCAGCTCTGTCAGAATCCACCCACGTCATCAGGTCACCAGGGCCACAGGGGCAGAGAGAACCCAGAAGGGCAGCCAGGCCTACTAGGGGAGGAGGCAGCCTTCAGCAGTGAGTATTCCTTTGCTCTCGCCTTTCTTTCTCGTCTAAAGGCTCCCATCCCTGACATGAGCTCTGCTGGGGAAAATTATGAATGAGTCACCCAGTGAATCACTGGGGAAAGCCCTCCCCGAGAGCTGTGGCTGAGAACCCACCCAGGAAACATAAATCCGCTTTCCCAGTTCTTTTCTTGCCTCTCCCCACAAAAGACTAAAAATAAAATGGAAAGTAGTCACCATTGACTTACTGCAATAACTTTTATAGTTTTATATATAAGAAAATAAGGTAAAAATTTTTAAAGAAGCCAAACCGGGAGACTGTCTGAATTAGAAATCGGGGAGGTCGAGCACAGTGACGATTCTCTACTGTTGCGTTGGCATCAGCCTCATTCAGAACCGGCTGCTCCAGGCAAGTCATCCATCCCCCAAAAGAGGCGAAGGCGGAGTACAAAGAAAACAGGAGCCTCTGATTCAGAAAGCCTAAGTCTCAACGTCAGTGGCCCTAAGAAATCACTCACCCTCTCTGAGCAGCTCTCAGTTTCCTGGTCTGCAAAATGGGTTTGGATAACATCTCTCACTGTTTGGAGGATGAAGGAGTTCGGGCATACAAAGGGGCTTTGAATGAAAAACGGCCTTCTACAATTACTGTTAAATGTTGGGATGTGATAATAGCATTGTGGGTTTGTTTTTATCTTTTAAAGGCGGATCCTGAAATGGTTAACGATGAAATGATTTCTGGGATTTGCTTTAAAATAACACAGGGGTGGGAGGAGTGGGTGGGGGTATAGACGGAACAGGGACCGACCGTGAGTTGGTGATGGCTTTGGCTGGTCATGTATCTCGGCCTCATTATTCTAGGCTGTTTGCTCTAGTCTTATATTTGAAATTTTCATCATTTAAAAAAATCTGTCTTTTAGATGTTTTTTAGATACAGTGAACTGTATACTTAAAAATGGTTAAGAAGGTAAATTTTATGCTATGTGAATTTCTCCACAATTATATAAGTCAGTCATTTAAACCAGCGGTATGTAGGGGGCACAAGGAACACAGAACATGGCAAACAGTAATGTCAGAGGGAAAAAAGCAAGCCAGGGGGAAGGGCACAGTTGCTTTGCACCCTTTTCTGTGAGTTTGGTAAGCGCAGCCAGTGGAAGGCGCAGGGCTGTCCCCTGACCAGAGGCGCTGCGGGGGTGGGAGATGAACTTTGGTGGGGACGTCGGCAACACTGTCCTGGGGCAGCTGGACGTCGAGGAGCAGGGAGCTTACAGACAGAGGTGGAAGCGAGAGGGACAGCTGAGCCCTGGTGCTCCTTCCTGGAAGCTGGGCTCTGCCTCTGTGCCAGGGCCGTGCCTGCCTGGGAACATGAGGACAGGGCAGGGTGGCCCCGAGCATGGAGAGGCCACAGCCTGCAGGGGAAGCATCCAGAGAACACACCATCCTCCCCTTTGCGACCGAGACAGACGGGAGGCATTCAGAGGACGCTGGGTTGGGGGGCGCTCTGCATGCTGGGCTGAGCAATGTGGATTTAGGAACAGAGGAACTGGGAGCTATGATCACTCCCATTTTAGCCCTTTAAAGAATATATGTCGGAGGAAAAAAAAATGTCAGATACAGAGTCATTTGAAGCTAAGTGTCACCCATATCAGAATAATTGTCCTCTAGTGCTAGGTTTTACAGAGCGACCGGTGGCACTGAGCACTCTTCCCGATGGACACCATTGGCCCGGTGGTGTAGGCGGCAGTTCCTGGGGCGGGCGGTGGCCTCTCCTGTGGCCCCAATTCTTCAGTTGGGAGACCCGGGGACACGTCACTTCATCTCTCGGGCTCTCAGCGTCCCCACCATGGAGAGAGGAGCTGAGTCACATCTGAAGACTCCGATGTGCTCTGTGACTGGGAGAGTTTGTGATCACAGGCCGCTGCGGCAGCCTTCGCGGGGCTGTTCCTGGCAGGCACGTCACACCGCACGTGTCTTAGTTGTGATTAGGGGGGCCGGGCATGACAAGCTCTTGCTCCTTCTACTGAAGAACTTGCACTAGAACCTAGGGGGCTCTCTCAGCCAGGGGCCTGTCTTTTGCATCTGGCACCAAGGGTACAATGAGTGGTGCCAGCTGGTTCTAACCTGTGACTTGCTTTGTGTGAGACACCTGGATAGCAAAGGAGATGCTTGTACGTCTCCGGCTTTTCCTCACGGATTCCAGTAGCTTTTCAGTGAGTTAATAGGCCTCAAGGGTTTGGATGGTGCAAAACCAAGGCCTTTGGAAAGAAAAGAGAAATTCCAGCCCAATAAGCATAACCACTGGTTTGTTCGTTTGTTTGTTTTTTCTTACTGGATTTTGAATCTCATATTTAGAAGGAGATTTGGCCCAACCCAACCTCAAACAATTACTTACTCAACCTTCATTTGATAATTGTTTTCTGTGTCCCTGCTCTGGACTTAAGTAAAGTGAAGTTCTCGGGGAGATGACCCAATAGGTGTAGTGGTTTTCAAATTTTTCAATAGGTTTATTTTATTATTTTATTTTATACGACAGAATCTCACTGTGTCACCCAGGCCGGTGGATTGGCATGATTATAGCTCACTGTAACCTTGAATTCCTGGGCTCAAATTATTCTCCTGTTCCAGCTTCCCAAGTAGCTGGGACTATAGTTGTGCACAACCACCCCAGGCTAATTTTTATTTTTTGTAGAGACAGGGTCTCACTATGTTGCCCAGGCTGGTTTTGAACTCCTGGGATCATGTGGTCCTCCTGCCTTGGCCTCCCACAGTGCTGGGATTACAGGTGTGAGCCACTGTGCCTGGCCAGTTCTCCTTTTTTAAAAGAAAATTCCATTGGTTTCCTGCGACTGCTGTAATGGTATCACAACAGACTTAGTGACTCAGAACAGCAGAAATTTATTTTCTTGCGGTTCTGGAGACCAGAATCTGAAATCAAGCTGTGAGAAGAGCTGTGCTCCTTCCAAAACTTCCAGGGGAGAGTCTTTCCTTGCTCTTCCAGTTTCTGGCAGATCCAGGCGTACGTTGGTTCGTGACCACGTGACTCCAGTCTCTGGCTTTATGAGCCACCTCTTCTCCCACTCTCTGTCTTCTCTGTGTGTCTGTTATAAGGACTCTTGGATTTATGGGCCCATTGGGGTAATCTAGGATGATCTCATCTCAAGATCCTTAACTTAATTACATCTGCAAAGACCCTTTTTCCAAGTAAGTTGACATTCACAGGCCCAAAGACTTGGACGTATCTTTCTGAGGACCATCATTCAACCCACTATAAAAACCTTAGAAGTCCACAGGGCAGAATGGAGAAAGGGAACCCCGGGTATATCAGAATCAGGACCTCGACCTCCGCACAGTCAGCTCCTACCCCCATCCCCTGCCTGGTAATCCTGCACCAAAGAGCCCAGCTTGAAAACTGGAGGTTTAGTGGAGAGAGCTTGGAAGACCAGTTTGGAGTCAAAGTCCTAGGCTAGGAAATGAGCCTGGGGCTTTTTCGAGACATGTGGCCTCTCGGTTCCGTCAGCTGTGAAAAATGAGATATCCAGGTCTACAGTATGGTATCATCAGCTCTCGGGTCGTAATCGGGGCTCGGAAGCATGGGTCTCCTCTCTCCTCCTCCCAGGACACTCTGCCCCATGGTAAAGGTGACAGGGTGGTATGAGAACACTCTGACTTCACAGAAGGGTTGGTTCAGGAACCAGTGAATGAGAAAGTGTATTCCGACTTTCACAGAAAATCAAGAGCTCTAAAATGATAGGGCTCTAGTTTTTATCTTGTGTTCCTCAAGCTTCCTCAATTCTCTGTGCTAGATGACAGGCCCTGTGAAACAGATCCTGGTGACATCCTCGCACCCCGCCTGCTTGCACCGGAAGGTTGTGAGCCAAGCAAGGCTTTGAGATCAGCTGTGGCTCGGTGGCTTCTGAGCAGGGTTTCTGAACCTTGGCACCAGTGACATTTCAAGCTGGAAAATTCCTTGTTGTGGAGACTGTCTGTGCATCACAGGAAGTTCAGCAGCGTTTCTGGCCTCTACTCACTGGGTGCCAGCAGCAGCCCCTTCCCCGTTGTGACAGGCAAACTGTCTGCAGACATAACCACTTGTCCCCTGGAGGACAAGATTGCCGCTGGTTGAGAACCAGTGCTTTAGAGGACCTGTCCCCTCTCAAGCCAGCCTGTCATATATCAGAACTAGACAGTCATTTTCCTTGTAAAACTTTCTTTTTGAAAAGGTTGTTTGCTGCCGTCCCGGAGCTTCTGATGAGAAGAGTGTGGTCTGTTCACTTCAGTTAACCCCACGCTGAGTGATACAGTCAGAACCAGACCCTGCTCTCTTGCTGTGCACCACTGTTCCCTCCCTCCCCCTCACCTCTAGGCACAACCAGAAGTGATTTTCCAGAAAAACGAGGCTCACAGTGTTTGTTCCAATTATCGGGATAGTTTCTCCAATCCTGGTCTCAGGTGGGCCTTAAGGGCCTCACCCGGTGACCTGCCCAGGTGGGCGTGGTGGGTCCGAAGGCCTGCCGTCCATCCGTCTGTCTGTCTGTTGCCTTTTTAAAAGGAGCCGTTCCTTAGCAACACCTCTCCTCCATTCTCCAATCTGGGGGTTAGAACCCTGTCACTCAGATTTCTCTAGAGACAATCACTATCTGGATAGATGAGTTTTCCGGAAAAGCCCTCTTCCAGGACAGAAAGCAGCTGGTGTTGATTCAGCCCGAGACTCTGCAGAGAGCAGATGAGCATGCAGTAGCAGTGGCCGGAAGCTGGCCTGGCTTTCTGGTGGGCACCCCCACATCCTGCTCCCTCCCTGTGCTGCGCGACGTCACTTCTGTCCCTTCGGGAAGGTTCTTCCCACCTGTGGTTATGGAGCAGTCAGTGAGAAGGATTTTAAATCCCTTGCCCAGGGTGGTGAGTTTGCCCAGATGCAAATCCTGGAAACTTAAACTTGGGGACCATTTTGTCTGCCTTCCCATCACCCAGCAGGAATGCCGTCCCCTTCAACCCTGACACCTGGGCACTTGGCCTCTACTTGAACACCTCTGGTGCCGAGCAGCTTGCTACCTCCTGAGACAGCCAGTCTCCAGGGCTCCGTGCTCCTTGTCATCCGCGTCGTCGTAACTGCATTCTGAATCTGGTTCTGGCTTCTGGAGAGAAACACGGTGGTTGAGCTCTTGTTCCCCGTGACAGTGCTTCTGTCACGCCTCCCGTCCATTCTTCTTTCTGAAGCTAAACGTCTCCCTTTGTTACTGCATGGCATGGCTTCTAGATCCCTCCATCTCCCAGGAGATAACGCAGCATGGCATGGCTCTCTCTACAAGCCATGTTCTGGACCGACATACTGGGCGCTGACTATAAGAGAATGCAGGGGCCGTCCCTTTGTATCCCTGACCCTGTCAGTGCCACCGAGGTTGTGTTGGCGACAGTTGCCTCACGGTGGGGGACTTGTGCCAAGACGCCAGTCTACTGAAACTCTCCCTGCCTCGAGGCGCTCGTGCATCCTACCTTCCTCACCCTACGCTGAAGTTCTTCTCCGTCAATCCTGGCTGTATCTCATCCCGATCGTTGGTGTCCATGCATTCTCTATTTTATTCACCTTGAATCCTCCATCCACCCCTTGTATATTAACCTCGTCTCTCAAATGGGTATAATGTACCAGTGTATCTGTCAGGTGTGTAGAGAACAGGACGGGAGAGAGCCTTCTGGCTGCCACCCGAGATCTCCGTCCTGCTTGACAAGACTCCCTGCACCTGCCCTGTTGTTTTGCGGTGGCTCGGCCGGCTCTGCATCCCAGCACTGTGCGGTTTCCCTCTCGCGTATAGCGTGCCAGTATTTCTGTCCAGTCTGTACTGGCCGCACAACCTAATGTGTTTATGACTTCCCCGATCTAATCAGCCTCCTGACCCTATCAGAAACCACAGAGGAAATGAAGTTGGTCCGGCATGACTTGTTCCTGCTGAACTCTGTCGACTTCTGACAGGGACGGCTCCCTTCTCACAGAATACACAAATCCAGGGTTTAATAATCCATCCTTGAATTTCTCCAGGCTCCGGAATCAGCAGACTGTCATGTAAGCAAGCAGCCGTGTCCCCCTTAGTGATAAATCAGGGTGAAATTTGCATTTCACTCACACCTTGACTGTTTCCCACAGTTCTCCAAGCAAAACCCGTGGCATAGGGCACGGCTGGAGGTGAGGTTGCGGGGGTGGGAATGCAGCTGTTGCCTGCAGCTGGCCCCACCTGGCTGGCACCTCTGCAGTCTGCCTGTCCCAGTCGGAACCTCAGCACACTTCCCGTGGACAGGAAGGGTTTCTGTAGCTGCAGCCCATGCTTTACGGCATATTCAAGACGTCGCTACTGCCAGGTTTTCTGGGTGCAGGATGCAGTTTTGATGGTGGGATTTCTGCTTTATCCCAGAATCCAGCTCCCATCCTGTGGTGTACACTGTGCGTGATCACTGAGTCTCTGCTTGTTTGTTCCTGCAGTGGCAGGGCCTCCTGTTCGGGAATCTGGGCCTGGATCTGCTGATAGTGCCCCAGGGACCCGCCACTAGCCCACCCTCCCTTCCCCCCGTGCCTGATTCTGTCTCTTTGCTCAGGCTGGCTCTGGTGCTCACTGGCCGCCTTGGACACTGTACATGAGCATCAGAGCCAGGTCAGTGCCTGCCCTTCAGGGTGTACTCTGAGTCTGTGGGCCAGGTCCCCGCCTGTCTGGGTGTCCCCCGCCTACTGTCAGAGGCCGGTCCACCCAGTGCAGGATGTAGTTATGCAGCCTCGTATCAAGATGCTGCCCCTTCCTGTGACGGTGCCAGGCCAAAGTCTAGACTTTAGATTGTAAAGTAGGGAGCCCTTGACAGTTTAAAACAGGGGAGAGGCATGATTCAGCTAGTTCTAGGAAGATGGATTGAATCAAGTACAGACTGCATGAGGTTGGGGAACTCGAGGCCCCGCGGTTGGGGTAACAGAGGCCTCCCTTCCCTTCTTGGGCATGTTGGAGATGGTTGTTTTCTTGACAGACGCAGCATAGGGGTATTCACTGATAACCACAGATCTGCCAAATGCATTGTCCCCCACTGTGACCTCCTACAGGTGGGGTGGGCGATGTCCTCAGAGGAGCCGGTGACCCTCCTATCTTGACCTGCACAGCCCCCACCACGCTGGTGAGGCAGGCAGTCCCTGGCATGAGAAGGCGTCTGGCTCCCTCTGGTGACAAGGACACTCCTGAGCATTTGCTGCGGTTTCCTCTGATGGTAGAGCTCGCACTTGTTGAGGGCACACGAGTCTAGGATGGGTAAACTGAGGTCAGAAGTCCCCCCATGCTGCAAGTGAGGATTGGAGTCCCAAGTAGGGCCCCCCATGGCACTTGAGTCCAATTCTGCCTCCCTCAAGGCCAGGTGGATTACAGCTCAGAGCAGGGTCTCCAGTGCCCGCAGACGCTGGTTCCTTTGCAATTAATTAGATTTCTTTAAAATTAATTTAGAGTTAGGAGGGTTTCTATGGCCCTCAACCTTCCTGCTGCTGTTTCCTCTTGCTGAGAGGTCAGTGGGAAGTAGTGTAGGATCCTACAGGACCGGGGCACCGTGCAGTGGTGTGGCCGTAGGCTGGTGCTCTAGCATCTCCATGCCTCAGTTTCTTCATTTGTAAACTGGAGATGAAGACACCTATGTCTCAGAGCTCTCATGAGGATTAAATTATGTGCAACATCTAAAGCCCGTGGCACAGGGCAGGTATTTAATGGAAAGTCATTTTGCCGTTGTCCTTAGCAATGGCATCGGTGGGGCTGGATGGAGGTGGCAGTGGGTTTTCCACTCTCCAGCAGCAAAGACAGAATTAGGTCACTATATCCCCGTTGGGTGAACACCTGAGCACGCCGGTGAATGGGAGTGAGAAATACTCACCAAGAACTGCGAATTGACTTTGGGGGGCCCTATCCACTGGGGCTGGCCTGTCCCCAGAGCTGGCTGGCACAGGGCCTGGCCTCTGATACGGGCCTGCTGCGTCCCTGAGGTGTGGGCTCACGCCTGAGGTTTTCCGAGCCTCGGGGACTCCACGGCAGCGCTCTGTAGCGCACGCCTCCCTGAGGCCCCGCGAAAATCCACCGTGGCATCTAAAGCATCCTTTGAAGCTGTAGGCTGTGCCCGGGAGGTGGCAAGACAAACGTCTTCTACAGGAGCTGTCTGGGACGCCGCCAGCCCAGCGAGGGGAAGCGGGTACCTCAGGCCCTGCGAGTCCACCTGACCGGCGCCGACTAGTCCGATGCGCGGGCCGGGGCGCAGCGCCCCCTGCGGGAAGAGGGCAGACACGCACCTCCCCTCCCGCGGTCCGGCCAGAGGCAGCTGCGGCTCCAGCCGGGGCCCAGCTGGTCCAAGTCCACATCCTGGCCCCAGGACCACTCTGAATCCCGACGGTCCCTGCCGCCTGCTGGCTCGCGTTCCCTGCGTTGCCCTCACTTCCTGCCTCCAGGTTTATCTTCCCGACACAGAGCGTGAGCAGGACGCGCCCGGGCCCTCTCCCGCAGAGCCGCACCGCAACCCTTCCCGGTTTCCCAGGGCTCCCCAACCGCCTGCCTCAGGTCCTGGGCCTCTCCCAGGCCGCGTTCCCTGGCCTGCCTTCTTCCCGCCTTCCTCCCTTTTCCTAAATCCTTCGCCGCCTCTTCATTTCCGCTTCCCGTTTGCATGTATCACTGGCGAGTTACTTGATCCGTCTACGCCTCAGTTCCTTGCGTGCGACACGGTAGGGTATCCACCTGCTCGTGGGGTTGTGGTGAGGCTTAAACGAGCGAGCGCAGGGAAAGTGCCGGAACCCAGCCCTGGGCCTGCCGGGTGCCAGTGCCGTGGCCCTCACTAGCGCTACACCTGCTTCCACACCAGCTCGGCCCTGTGCTGCGAACGGGGTAATCTCCTCGTCTGACGTCCTGTGGTTTTTCTGCCGCTCAAGCTCACTCTGTGTGAGAAAACGGTATGTCTTGTGCACGACCTTTATAGAACTTACTTCCAAGCCTGCCCCCAGCTGGGCATGGTGAGGGGTCCAGAGGTAATAAATAAGTCAAGAGTGCCACACATCAGAGCTCCCTGCTGGTTTTCCATCCAGCCAGTCCTAACCAGGGCAGGGCCCGTACAGGCATGCGGTGCATTGATTCCATCCTGACGTCTGGGGGTCCTGCCAGGGCTTCATAAACGGTCCTTGGCTGCTCATGTGCATCCAAAATACCCCACGCCACCTGGGTGGCACACTGCAGCTCCCAGGTTCTCTCTCTCTCCCTCCATCCCTCCCCCACCCCCGTCTCTCACGTGTTGCCACAGTGACCCTCGCGCCAGCCTCAGGAGCTGTGTTGGCTTGCTGGGGCTGCCATAACAAAGTGCCACACACTGGTGGCTCAGACAGTAGCTGTTTATCTTCTTACAGTTTCGGAGGCCGGAAGTCTGAGATCAAGGTGTGGGCAGGTTTGGTTTCCCCTGAGGTCTCTCCTCCTCGCTGCGTCCTCACGTAGTCTTTCCTCTGTGCATGTGCAGCCCTGGTGTCTGTGTGTCCAAAGTTCTTATAAGGACACCAGTCAGAGTGAACTAGGGCCCACCCTAAGGCCTCAGTTTAACAAAATCACCTCCTTAAAGGCCAATCTCCAAATACAGTCCCATACTGAGTAGTGGGGAGGGGGCTTCAGCTTGGATTTGCGGGGGACAGACTTCAGTAACAGCAGGTGAGCAGGGAAGGTCACTGCCCAGTTTCACAGATGGAGTCGCCAAGGCTGAGGGGCCGCGTGCCTGGAGCACAGCCTCCTGCTGCTGAGTGGCCCTGCAGAGCCTCCAAGCCCAGACTCGCGACACCAGGCCCTGCCCTCTCTTCACTGATCGCTGCTGGAAGCTGGGGTGGGGCCAGCAGGGAGCCCGGAAAGACCTGCATCTGATAGGATGTCCCTAGAGAGTGTCTGGTAGGACCCTACTTGGCTCACAAACAGGATGTGGGCCCTTCAGGAAGGCGCACTCTGTTGTTTTTGGGGTGCGTTTCCTGCCTGTCTCCAGCAAGCCAGAGAGGCATATGCCTTTGCCCCAGTAAGGCCCTACAGGGGCTGGAGAGAAAGAGAAGAAGCTTCTGTTAGCTGGGTTGAGAAACCAAATCTGGCAACAGCTGCAGCTTTGACCAGTGAGCGTCCTGAAATAGTCTAGCCTTGTAGGATGACATCTACTAGAAACAACCTTCTCCATTATTCTAGGGCTTCTTATGTCCCCCAGGCCTGGGTGGTAATCAGTTTACTGTTCAACAAACAAACCTGGTCCCTCCTCCAAGCAAAGGGTTGTACTGCCCCCATGGAAAAGGGGACTTTTGTTGTTTGTTTTTAAACATGGTCTCTGCCTTCCCTGAGCCTACAATTATTATGACATGCTCAATACATGGAACTTTTGGTTTTGCCTCCAGGCAGACTATAAGCAGAACTATAAAATAAGCCTCAGCCCAGCTGCTATAGCAGAAGAGGGAAAGCAAAGGAAAAAAAAAAGAGAAAATCTAGGAACGCCCTTGGAGGAGGTGGTATTTAAGGCAGGCTTTGCATGGGGGTAGTACTTTGATGCACTGCTAGGGCCCTGGAGGAGAGGCAGAAACGGGGTTGAGGACAAGCACCAGCAAGGCCCAGAGATGGATCGGGCTAGGGTCTACACCTGGTGTCCCGGGGCCATACTGGGTACACTAGGCAGAGTCCCATAGCTGAGTGTGCGCAATTGTGGCAGCACATAAAGCTGCTCTGGCTGACTGCACAAGAGATTCAGGTTCTGCCACTGTGCTCGGTGTCCTCAGACTGGCCACATGTAGGGACTGACTGCCCCTCCACCTTGCAGGGCAGATATCAGATGGCGTCCATGTCCTTCCCATAACCTGTGGGCCCAGATGCATTTCGCATACCAGCTGGTTCTTCGATCAGTGCCGGTGACACTGCCGGTGCTTCTTAATGGGAAAGAAAGCTTGGTCAAGGTGAACAAGGGCAGATACTCTCTAGTCTAGCTGGAATCACCTGGAGACTTTGGGAAAAGCCCAGGGCCCAGGCTGCACCCCAGACCAGCTTCATCTGAATCTCCAGGGGCAGGACCCGGGGATTAATATTTTTAAAGTTTCCCAGGTGATTCTAATGTGCAGCCAAGTTTGAGACCCACAGATGTATCTGATCTAAGGGGCAATAGGTGTGATAATGTGGAGAGGGGTGCGTAAGCTGGTGGGCTTTGCAACCTTAGTGTCCCATTTTGCTGATAAACTTTGCAAGAGATAATTCTGTCGCACAATTATGCGCAGTGTCTGGCACGTAATACGCGCTCAATGAACGGTCACCTCTCCGCCCTCTCCATCCTCCTCCTCCGTCGCCTCACAGACATAAGCAAGGTCAGTTACGTAATGCTGGCAGGCGGTCGGCACTGGGCACCGGATAAATATGTATTGCATGTTTTGCAGGTTTCCTGCTGTTTATGGATCATGTTTTATTCATGCACGTATGATGCAGAATGCTCCTTCAGAAGGGAGAACGTTCAGCCTGCAGATTTCAAGACACAGGAATACATTTGTATAAATTGAGGGCACGGAAGGCAAGTGGGAGATGAGCAAAGCAAAGCTCTGAGGGAGGGTGTCACGGGCAGTTAGGAAGCGCAGAACAAGGGTGTTCAAAGAGCCTGGAATCACTATTTTCTAGGCTGGTGCTGCCCTCTAGTGGGGACGAGCCACAGCTAACCCGAGTTTCCGCCTCACTCTTCCCACCTGAGGGAGGGGACCACCTAGGGTTAAAACTACCCTGAGCCCAGCTAAAGAGACACAGGCCTAGGGGAGACCAGCCACACAGGCCTCCATTCTCAGATTTTCCATTCCTGAGACACGAGGTAATTCTCGAAAGCATCTATTACATTGCAGACAGTAGAAGCTTTGCGTGCATTGCATATCCTCACTGTTCTGCAAGGTAGCTATTCTCATTCCCACACTCAGAGTTGGGAAGTGAATCGTGCAGAAATTAAGAAGTGTAACCAGGACCCCAACCTGGTTGGAGTCAGGTCTGGCTGATTCCAAAGCCTTTACCACTGTGCCACGATATCTGCTGTTTCTCTAAAAACTAGGTCATGGAGGCCTGAGTTCCACTCCACTTCTACCGTGTACAAGCTGTGTGACCTTGAGGCAACTGACTGACCTCTCTGAGCTTCTGTTTTCTCATCTACAAAAAGAATGTCATAATACTTGTCAAGGAGCCACAAGAATTATCGTTTGACCTCGAATGTGTCAGAAAGACACACATTCTTGTGTCTTCATAAAGACCTGAAGAAAAATGACAGCTTCAGGGTGGTAGGAAGATGGTGTTTCCAAATACCTTTATAATCAGACAAAACCAAAAGATTAATTAAACTGCTTTCCTTCTAAGGAGGTAGATGCCTTCTAGGTTGTACCAGGCAAATCTTAGGATCCCTCCGAAGGAAACCACAGACTTCTCCTGGAGTGATCTCTCACTTTGTCACACATAGAACCCTGAGCTCTGCCCTTCCGGTGCCCTGTGCGGTGTTGTCCCAGTCACTGTTAAGAAGTCAGGACTGTCACATGAGATCTCAGTGTCCTCAGTTGCCCTTGCCCGGTCGGGAGGATCCCAGCAGGGGCTTGGGCGCTGGGCAGCGTGACTCCTGAGAACACTGGGTCCCTCCTCCACCACCCTCCCAAGGACAGCCGAGAAATGCCTGGTCCTTGCAGTTCCGTTCCCTTGGCACCTGAAGTTCTGTTGCAATAGATAATTCCATCCTTCAGGAATATATTCTTTAGAGAGTCTTATCATTTGTCTCCAGGCTTTCTGTCATTAGGAGAGCTACACTAAGTATTTATTTTTTTAAAATTACTCTACAAAATAAACCTTGTGCATAGGCACAGACTAGAAGGGAATATCTAAATGGCTATCAGTGTTTCTTTCTGGGTGGGGAGAGGTGGCGATTTGTGTCGTCGTCTTTACAGTAACGATAGCTAAAATGCGCTGTAGGCCAGGCACTGCGGAAAACCCTGTCATGCATTAATCACTTAAACATCAAAACTATTAGCAACCCCACTCTCACGTGAGAGTGCAGAGGCCCAGAGAAGGTAAGGAACTTTCCGAAGGTCACACAGCTAGTGACTGCAAACCCTGGCCATCCAGCTCCAGGGTCTGTGTCCTTGGCCACTGTGTCGTGCTACCTCTCTGTGCTCAGTTTATTCTCAGGTCATCCTTAATGAGCGTGTGTTTCTATTAAAATGAATAAAAGGGGTTTTGTTTTTTAATTAATGTATACTGTCTATGAATGGAAAACACGTAGGGAAGAAATACAATACAAATACAATAATAGCTAAAGATAAGTATGATAATGATGTTATTTCTTGATATGATGCTATATTTTCCACATTCTCTGAAATAAGCATCACTTACCTAAGTGATCAAAAAAGTAAAACTCAGAAAGCAGAAAAGGAAAATCCTGCTATTGGAGGCACTAGTGAGAACAGATAATAGCTAATGTTTTTAGAGAATGCCTGTGTTCCAGGAACTGATCTGAAGCCCTTTTTGTGCATTTACGCATTTGATCCTCAAAGACTTCCTAGGAGGTGGGGGTTTTTGTCAGCCCATTTCACAGAAGAGGGCACCCAGGCACAGGGAGCACTTATACTACGCTCGCAGACACACTTGTCACTGCCCCTTCCTGCAGGTAGATGGTCTCTGTGTTTTTGTCCATGCAGGGAGACCGAGGCAGAAATGCCAGTGGATTTGCTTAATTTGCGAAGTGAGTAGAGGTGCTGGCAGAAGTCCCTGGGTCTCTCAAGGGCCTGTCCGCCTTTGCTTTCAGCAGCACGCAGAGCTCCTGCCGCCAGGTGGCAGGTGCCGGCAGCTCCTCGGGCAGTCTGCGCTCCTCTCTCCCAGCCCTGGCAGGCTGTGCACACAGAAGCCAGGCCCCGTGCCATGCTTTGGCAAAGAGAAAAATAGAGGTTCAGAAGGAAGGGGCCACATTTTCTGCACACAGGGCTGCGTGTTCACCGTAGCCAGCCGGTGCTGGTGTCTCTGCCAAGAGCAGGCCTTCAAGTGAGCCTGGCTGCGGGAGACTCGGGGCCGGATGGAATTGCGGGGAACAGGCACCTGCGGTGTCTTCCATTGCAGGCATCAGTGGAAACTGACATTCGTAAAGTGCTTCACCTGTGTCAGGTCAAACCGGACCTACATTTGCTCTCACGTATTCCTCACTACGGCCGTATAAAATATGTCTCATTAGCATCCTTCAGACGCAGGAGCCAGCATGGAGATGCTGAGGGACCTCCCAGGTCTCCTGGCAGTGAAGTGGTGGCACCTGGCTCCACACCCAGCCCAGCGCCGGATCCTGCTCTTCACCGCACCCCACCCGCCTCGCGAAGGCCAGTCGCAGGGCCTCCCCGCTGCCGGTTTTGATTTCTAAGTGACGTGTCCGTGCATGTAAATGGCTTCCTCATTTCAAGCAGCTGCTTTTGAATAGCAGAGTTTGGAATTCCATTTGGTTTTTGTTCTTTAAGCTTGTTTTCTTGTGCCCAGGCTAACTGGGCACACAGTTCTGCAGAAGTGTGCAGTGGTTAAGCCGCCACCTAGAAGCCACATGCCGTGGGGCAAGCTGCTTAAATGAGCCTCAGTTCCTTGGACAAAACAATGCAATGAGATGGTGGCACCTAACTCACTGCATTGTTAGCAGGAATCGTCAGATAACACGTATCAATCACAGAGTGCGGTCTCTGCATCGTACAGTAAGCGCTTAATCAGTAGCCACTTAGATAAATGTATCTATTATCACACATATCACAGGTACGCACGCGTGTGTATGAAAAATAAAACAACCATGTTTTTGTACAAAGTGTAGATCTACAACTTGGAATTTGTTGTGAAACAAACACCCACGTAGCCTGTAAACAAATCGAGCACAAAGCAGCTCCGGAGGACCCGCCGCCCCGACCCTGCCAGGCTCCTTCGTGATCATAGCTCCTGCCTGCCCCGGCAGTAACCACAATCCTGACTTCTATCGCGTCCACTTGCCTGGTTTTCTTTATAGTTTGACTGCCTCGGTATATGTCACCAAAGAGTTTAATTTTGCAGCTTTAAATCCTGTATAAGTGGAATCCCACCAGTACGTGTTCTTTTCCTTGGCATCGTATCTTTAAGATTCATCAGTATCGTTGGTGATCATCCTGTAGATAGTTTGTTTTCTTTGCTGTATCCTAGAGTGCAGAGAGATCACAGTTTGTTTATATAGGCATTTGAGATGTTTCCAGTTTGAAAATCTTACGAACAGTGCTGTCCAGGCATTCTTGGATGCACCTCCCAGAACGGCAGCATGTTTCCTGTGGTGTGTTTACGTAAGAGTAAGAATTGTGTGTCATTGAACTAATTTATCTTCAGTTTTTCAGACATCGCTGAAGTGGTTGTCCAGTTTACACACATACTAGCAGGTACAAGAGTTCCAGATGCTTGCCAGCACTTGGCATCATCAAACTCATTAACCAGCTGAGAATGCAATGGTAGTTGATTGAGGTTTGAATTTACATTTTTCTGAATTCTAGTGCCATTGAGCGTTTTTTCATATTTTCATGTTTTTCATATTTTTCATATTTTCATATTCATTTGGATTTTCTCTTTTGTAAAATGCCTGTTAGTGTTTGTCTTCTTATCCTTAACTTATAGTCATTTTATATAGTCTTAGGTAGGAGCACTCTGATTCTTAAGTATGTTGTAGAAAGAAGTATGTGACACATGTATTTTCCCACATTTTTACTTTCCTAGTGGGCTGTTCTGTTGAATCTGACGAATGAGGTTGTTGATTGTAACGTAGACTGATTTATCGATCTTTTTTTTCAATAGCGAGTGCTTTCTGTTTGGTTTAAGAAATTTTTCCCTACACCCAACATCATAAAGGTACTTTATCATCTTCTAGAAGCTTTATTGCTTCATTTTCACGCTTAAGGTCTCTAATCCACTTAGAATTGATTTTTACACGTGCTGTGAGATGGAGATAGTTTTTTCTTGCTATAATTTCAAATTGTCCCAGCAGCATTTATGAAAAAGATCATCCTTTGTGTCACTGCTTTATGATGTCCACTTTGTCGAAAGTCAGGTGTCCGTGTAGGTGCGGGTCTGTTTCTGGGCTGTCTCTTTTGCTTTGTTGGTATATTCGTTGTTCCTTGTGCCTAAAGCACACTGTCTTCATCATTATGGCTTTAAGAGAAATCCTGACATCTACTAGGCCAAATCTTGACAACTGTTCAGCTTCTTCGAAAGTGTCTAGACTGGTCTTGGCCCTTAGCATTTCTATGAACAACTTAGAATCAGTTCGTCACATTCCGCAAACATGGTGCTCCTTGGCACTTTTGTTAATTATCATGTATCAGTAATAGTAATAAAGTTGAATATTTCTTTGTGGACCAGTAAATTCCAAATAAAAGTTTCTGGTTGTGTTTCCAAATTCTTCTTCCGGTTATGTGCACCTGGCCTGACCCCTGGTGAAGGCTCAGTGGTGAGTCCCATGGTCACATTGCATCTCGAAGGTGGCATGTTGAATGGGAGGGTCCCCGGCGCTGACAGCAGCACGTGCAGAGGGGCTTGGGAAAGAGCACTGGGCAGGGGGTCGCAGGTCTCAGTTCGAGTCCCAGTGCTGCCCTCCCTGGCCGGGTGAGCTTGCGCAGGCTGCATGCGCCTGCCCTCCGTCACATGTCCTTGCACAAACGTGAGCTCGCGGTGCCTCAGCACTGGGCCGGACTAGGAACCTAAAGAAGAATGAGGCACCGTCTCTGCCTCGGGGGCGTGGCATCTACTCCAGTGTCTCAGACTGTGCAACACCAGGTCTGACAAACGACCCACTAAAAAAAGGTTCTGTGGTCAGATAATTAGCACAAACGCTTCATGCCACATCCTGTTCATGCATAATAGCAGTTAAAAGATCTGAGAGGTCTTGGAATTTCACCCAGCCCTTCCTCAGATTTGCTCACCAGTTGTAGTAGTTTACTATCACTGCTATGATAGAGTACCGCACGTTTAGTGATGTAAAACGAGACAGACTGGTTATCTTATGCTTCTGGAGGTCAGAAGTCCACAATGGTCTCCCTAGGCTAAAATCAAGGTGCTGGCAGGGCTGCAGTCCCTTCTGGGGGAGAAAATACATTTTTTGCCTTTTCCAGCTTCCAGAGGCTGCCCACTGTCTTCAGAGCCAACACGACTAGTCACGTCTTTCTCACGATGCCCTCTCCCTGGTTCTGGCATCACAGCTCCTTCTCTGACTCCTCTGCTTCCCTCTTCCATGTTTAAAGGACTCTGTGATGACATTGGGTCCATGGGGACAATCCAGTATAATCTTTTTATTTTAAGGTCAGCTGATTAGCAACCTTAATTCCATCTACAGCCTTAATTCCCCTGTGCGCCTGGGCACACAGTTTGGGAACTGAAGATTTGCGCTAATGCACTTTACGGAAGGCCTGTGCACAGGCCAGGATGCCAGAGCTAGGTCACCACAGGGGTCACTCTATTCCCACACAAGGCCCCTGCTCCCTTTGTCAGGTCGTCTTGTCCCTGGGAAGCCAGGTTCACGTCCCGTGTGCAACGCGCTTGGCCTGGCGAGCGGTCCATCTGACGCCTGCTGAGGCTCTAGATTGCAGCGGCTTCCCAGCAAGAACCCTCCCCTGGGCCTGGCCCAGCCCCGCTCCCACTGAGGGTCGCTCTAGGAAATTAGGTACGGAGGGTGACGTGAGCTTTGAAAAGGGAGAGACCAAGAACCCCGGTGCACGTTGGCTTTCATCATAGTAGGAGAGATTAGGCATCAAACCCCACACAAATGCTCCCCTGGCTGCTTCTGTGTGCCAGACGCTGTACTAAGAGGTTTGCAAACATGAGGTCATTAAATCCTCGCCTTGTGACATCAGTCTATTATTACCTCCATTTTGCAAATGAGGAAACTGAGGCATGAGGGGGTAAAATATACCTTGTCCACGGTTCACAGAGCTGGGAAGTGGCAGAGCTAAGATTTGAACCCAGGCATTCATGCTCTTACCTAGGCTTTCCCCTTAGGGGGG
>RJWJ010013995.1:0-38806 GCA_004363605.1 Indri indri | reverse complement strand
TCAGTTGTCTGGGAATTTAACAGGCTCCATAAATAGCATCCCTGTTTCCCACCCAAGTGCTGAGAAAATTGAGAATATATTATAAAGAAGTAGCAGATGGAGTCACAGTTATCACCTAAATTAATAATACAGACTCAGTGAGAGGATGTAGCTTAGTGTTGGAGTCAAATGGATCTACTCGGTGAATCTCAGACTGAGATGTCTAACCTCCCCCACATGCCAGACCGAACACGAGAGGTAGACCCAGGGCATGGAGGTGCTTCACTTTCTGATTTCCTTGGAGGACAGGAGAAGGAGAAGGAGAAAGAAAAAGGAAGACCTGAAGTCAGTATGCCCAATTTGCAGTCCTCAGATTTACTGGTCCAATAAATCATTTATTTCTTACAGTAGAACAGTGATTAAAGGTTAGAAAGAGACAGAAGTATTCATATTGGGGAGAGCTTCAGAAGGTAGAAAGAACTATTCCCTTACAACATTCCTCTAGGTTTCTGAGGTCTTAACCCTCTGTGCTTAGACACTAAACTTACTGTCAGTCAGGGGAGTGGCCACCCCCTCAGGGAAGAGGAGCATGAATTTTTTAGGACAGTCTTGTGTCTCGTTTCTTGTATTTCCCCAATACCAGACACACCTCCATTGAATTATCTCTTACACCTACAAGTGGGTGGTTTATATTTTGCTCTCAGAAGGCTCCAGAATGAGTCAGAATGAAATGTTAAATAAGTGGTATTAATATTTTACCTAAATAAGTTATATTTTACCCAAGCCTGAAAATTCACACCCTAATCTCTTTCTCATCTCAAATTATGTCCAGCATATTATTCAATGTAGCCTATTAGGGCACCAAAAAAAGATTAATGACACGCTTATGATTCAATAATAAAATTTCTCCCAACTATAGATTCCAGAAGGAAGTTAATTCAAATAGTATATCCCAATGTTAGTTAAAGTTTGCTTCTTATGAACAATGTATTAGTGTCCAGAAGAACTAAACTCCCATCAAATTATCTTTCCTTCTCCATGGGGATTGGCCTGACCTTCCAGTTATTTCTAAGAACAAAGAAACACAAGTGCTTCCCACAGGGAGATGTGGGTCTGTGGGCGAGCTGAGGAGAGCTGTTAGTTCAACAGAACACCCCAGATGGAGGTCAGATGGAGCGGGCAGGGTGGATGGGAAGAAGTAGAAGTGAACTCCTCAAGGTTCAGGAAGAAGCACAGTCAGCCCCTCGAGTGGTGAGAAGCTGGGCGTGTTCTACTCACACACTGTCTATCATGTAAATAGTTATATTAAAAGTGGGCAGGGTGTATTCTCCCCACACAGTGACGCCCATTAATAGGGTTACTGAGAGGATTGACTTGGTAATATACATAAAAGGCTTAGGACAGCATTTTTATTAGCCTGTGACCAGTATCCACATGTTTAACACTATATGACAAATTCTCAGTGTCTTCATTCCCTTCTTTCCTGCTGTTTATTACACACACCCTGCCCCACTCCTGGCCACTCAGCCTGCATATATAGTCATTTCTGCTCCAATGTGACATGTGTTCCTAAATATCACTGCTCTGTGCAACATCACGCTCCTTGCATCAGGACTCTGGATAAATCAGCTTGGGGACACAACTCATAATCAGTGACACATTTTTTTAAAATAAAAGTCTAATAAAAATGGTAGCACAGTTTTATACATGTTAAGTGCTTAAGAAATACCTAAATATTACACTAATTATGGCAGTTGGGGTTTGCTTGTGGTAGGAGGCAGTCGTGAGTTATGGTGCAGTGATTGAAGGAGCGTTTGCTAAAATGAGACAGAAAGTTGTAACAGCAGATGTGGGTGGGTGTGGCTCGTGGTCCTTGCGAGGTATGTGGTGCATTTGTAACCTTTGTGGTGCCTGGTGGCCTGTTCAGCTGAGTGCAGCTTTGTAGCTTTCTGTGTTGACCTAGTGCCTCTCATGGATGAAAATTCACATAACCAGATGCAAAATTTGCATTATCATCAACTTGATTATCGTATACCAATTGCATTGCAACAAATTCATATTTTCAAATCAGGCAGAACTAACAACACATATTTACAAACCAGAAGCCACACATCTCCTGCCCTGCTTCGAAATGTCATAAATTATAAGAATATGATCTCCTAAGTGCAATAGCTACAACCTTTGGATTTAAGCCATGAATGTTAGCCAAAAGAAATATATAATAGGGAAGAGAATTCTAGAGACTCTTATTAGGAGAGCTATAACATCCTCACAAAGTTATTCGACTCTGGCTGAATTATGTGTGAGGACATAGACAACACCTAAAGGATTGTTGTGCATTTTGAAAGCAGGAAGAGGAAAAGAAAGGAGAGGAAAACAAATGGCCCTGATCAATTCTTAGAAATGACAAAGGAGGTATGACTCACCCTGCACTATCATGTGATAGATTTGAAGGGTAACTGATTCTTTTTTTTGCTAAAATCTGAGACATAGGATCATAGAAAAAAAAATTGCTGCATCTATCAATCGAAACCATCAAATTATAATTCTCTTTAGTTCAAGATTGATTAAAAAGAAATTTCTACATCCTTGTTTTTGGAGTGAGAAAGAACAAAAAAAAATCCAATCACAAGAAATATAAAGGTTTATTTTTTAATTATTAAAATATTGGGAAAGGAATACATTAATTATTTATAAAGGCAAATTCTTAGTCACTGGAGGTAGATGCCAAAATAAAATCTTCTCTTCCATGTAATAGAAAATGCTGTAAAATGAATTGACATAATAGCAATAATGACAATGACAATAAACTCACAAATCCTTACACTTAGGAAAAATTTAATTTTAGTGTGTTTCTCTTTGAACTTCCTTTTTTATAATTAGTGCTTGTGGGTACTGTCCATTTCTTTAGATGGAATGTTCTTGAAGAGTCGGACTGCCTTATTAGTTATGTTCGCATATTTCCCTTCGTTCCATCTGGAGTCAGCCATTTCAGTGAAATATATTTTGGGCAATGAGTTATTTGGCATAATGTACCAAAACAACTGGCTGTTTTACACTTTTTGGTTGGTATCATGTAGATAGTCATTTTTAAAACTTACTCTAAATAACTTTTCTCCAGCATTTAGCAAGTATCATGCTATAGTAAATATGTCAGAAATATTCAGTGAGAATCAGAGAGTCCTTATTAGAAGGAGCTGCTCATTGGACCTCGTGTACTCCTGAGTTGTTTATTATATACGTCAGTGTCTCCTATTTCCTTTCCTAATCTATGGGATCTAACAAGGAATATTTTCATTATAATCGCTCTGTTTTCTCAAAATCTAACATAGTATCAAGCACAAGGTAAGTTCTCTCTATATTTCAATTGATGGAATGAGTTCGTTGCAAGAAGGTTAGGGCTGAATTGGCCCAGTTTGGCATTTTATATATTCAGATGGTCAGGTAGTAGCTAGAATCTCTACTCATTGTAACATTTCAAGTTCAGAAGGGGAAACATTCTGAATTTTATTTCTCCCTCATTTTTAATGTACTAAGTTTAGGTCCACTGTGAATACGTGGGTGAACATCAATGTTGCTATTTTTATTGTTTGGACTATTGCAGGTCCCCTCCCCCAAACTAGGTGTATTGCATGCTTTCAAAATAAAAATGCGGTAAACTGGTATGGACATAGCCTCCAGAGGTTCCTGGCCCCCACCATGCCTAACACTTCCAAAGTTAGACTTAATATTCTTGTTTCCATGTCAAGTCCAAAATGGACCAGCATCACTAGTTTCCTAGGAAACCCTGAAAAACTGTCTTTACATAACTCACTTTGCCCACTGTTGGAATGCAGCCACTTCTGGGGAATGGCACGGCAGCTGTTCGGCTGCCTCATAGCAACACTTGACAACACTGTGGGAGGAAAACAAAGAAGAACAATCTACTTAAATTAAACTGCCCTGGGGAGAGTAAGGTACCAGGGCAGGAGATAATAGTTAGACTTGAGAGTATCTAATTAGTCAGTGCACCTGCTCTGAAGGGGGAAGGTGGTACATTTTTAATGACATCAAGAGAATTGGTCTTTGGTTTCATCTTCCCATTTAAAGTCAGTGATACATATTTAAATGCTATCATTTAAAACAGTCCTTCTGTTTCAAACATACTACCAAAGAAGCATTTTTTTAATTTGATGATTTTTAATTCAAAACAAAAAGAACACCACCAACAAAAAATAAAAGTCAACTGGGTTATGTTTTTGAATAATTCCTACTATTTTCCCAAAAGTTCATAACATTTCACCCAGCCACCGCTTGTCTAGAACTGCCAAAACCCAGATGACACTGCAAGAAACATTGTTCCAAGCTGGCTCCATTCTCCCTTTAGCACAGAAACAAAATACATATTAATAGCAACCATTCTTTGAACCATGATTCATAAAATAGGGGTTAGAAATTTAAAAGGTAAAGCAAAATTTTCAAATAGTAAGAGAAAAATATGTGATTGGATAGAATCAAAACTGCCATGTAATGTTCTGCAGTTTGTTCTGCATAAAGGCATCCAGCCAAGATAGCAAATGAAAGCTTAAAATGCAATTTGAGCTCCTCTAACCGAACTGGGCACCCAGGAGCCAGGCTACCAGTTCCCAAAGAAGAGGTATCTTTTTCTCAGCACAAAGGCGCCATCTGTTGGCCAAGCCAACAGAGGGGCTGCTTTCTTTTGGTGGACTATGGTCACCCAGAAGGGAAGCCTATTTTTGTAGTGGAAACCCTGCATAGAATGTGGAACTCTAAGAGACCTTCTTGTATAAATCCTTCATTTTATAGATAAATGAACAAATACCAGGCAGTGTTACATAATTTATGGGGTCTAGTAGAGAATGATAGGGACTCCTGGTTCAGAAAGCAAGAAAAGCTGTTATTAAAAATACTAAAATATAAAACTTTTCCTTTCTCTCTCTCTGTCATCTCTTTCAACTTACCATGGTGTCTTTATTTGCTTGATGTTATTTGTTTAATGTAATTCTATGCAGAGAAAATTTAAAAATATAATTATTAGCATGAATTTCCCTATCCATCTTTATATGGTGCAATGCTAGTTTTAAGTACAAATGTAAGAGCATTCCATCGGTTATGCAGAGTCATTGAAATTATACAGCTCATATTTTGTAGGTCATAAACACATACACATTTACTTCTTATCAGAACAGTGGAAACACCGCAGAAAACTATCCCTACTGTTTTCATTTCACTTCTTAATGCAGATACATCCTATCAACCCTCTCCGTCCTCAGCTTACTGATGAGTAAGGCAGGACTGAAGGAAAAGTAACTACAGATACTAATATCCTTCCAACTTTGCCATCATTTTCAGCAGAAGTGGCTGACTGACACATCAGAAGCATCACAAGTAAGAATGTCTGTGATGGGTTCCTTGGTCCTTCGTGTTACCTGGAATGCCACTGCCTTCTCTCCATATCAGAGAGCAATTTCTGGTTTGAATAAAAGTGTGGGCTCCCAGGATGCCTGGGTCTCCCCTCCTTCACTTGGATCTGAAACATACTTCCCTTGTACTTTCGAGTCTCTCTGAAGGCCCCGGCATCGTGGGTCCACTAGAATTTTGCATCATGCAGTGCCACAGACGCTATAGGTAAAAGGGGGCAGTGAGGAACCACAGTGGACATTTGTGTTGTGCATGTCTCCTCGCTTACGTGTATGCTCTGTTGTCCCATTGGACTTTACTTACTAAACACAAGTCGAAGACTTGAATTATTAAGAATTTCAAGATAATGACAGGACAAAAGCATACTGATCTTAGTGAAGACTGCGTTAGGATCAGAATGAGATGGCAAGTGAAAGAGAGAAGAAAATCAGGACCAAAATTTTGGCATAAGAGTGGGGCTGTGTGTGTACTCACGTGAATTACTAAGCTTTCACCTTTGGGCATATGACTTCTCGAGGCCAGCAATTTTAAGCACTAATGGGGGATAATACTAACTGATGGTGTTTTTTTTTTTTTTTTTTTTTTGCATGAAAAGACTCAGGCATGGTTTAGTACATGCAGTTCAGAGTAAGAATGGAGTTGGGCAAACAAACCAACAAGCTATTTTGTGTGTATACAATGGAGTGGATTAGAGAACATGGCTTTGTCCCTGGAGTTTGCTCCTTCCAGATCATTCTTGGGGCTACTTAATATGAAACTGAAAGTCATTAGTAACCAGTTTTACCTGAAATCTTACCAAGTCAGTTGCAGCTGCTCTGTTGTTTCACAAGAAAACTGTCAATATTTGTTATTTTATTTTGAATAATAATTTTTATCATTTTAATCATGATGAGGAATTTCCTAAATAATTCCTCTTGCCAATAATCATGTTCACTTTTGTGTTTAAAACCGTTGTGAATTAGATGTGTTGTTTTCCCCAAAATGATGTCTTCGTTACTATTAATGAGTGGCTACTTTTATTAATTCCAGGCAAAAGATAGTTTAAAAAGACATAATCAGAGGTTATTTAGGATTTTGTTTTGCCCTGTTTTATTTATTCACTCCAGTGTAAATGATCTGGAAGAAAACATTGTTTCATTGTGGGTTTTTTTTTCCTTTAACAGTATTATATTATTTAAGCAACCACCACAGCAAAATCCCCATGTGTTGGAAGAGGTCCATTAGCTAGCAGCACTAAACAGAAGTCATTAAAATTAATAACTGATGCAGAGGATTCTTGCTTCTGAAAACGTTTAGCACCCTTTCCTGTTTGGACTTTGTTGTATGATGAATATAAGTTTTAAAAATTGTGCCTCATTTCTTTAAATATCACATCCGCTAAGTTGTGTAAAGTTAAACTGTGTAAACCATAAATCTTTTCTGATACTGGAGGGTATTCAAGGTAATCGGTGAAGGTTGGTACCCACACAGACAACTTCAATTCTGTTGTGTCTTCCTTGAGGTTTCTCTTAATGTGCCCCCTTCTAAGCAGGTGGAGATAAAGCCTCAGCCAGCCTGCTTACTGTCTGCACAGCAATCACGAAAGTGAGAAAGACCGCTAATGACACATGGTCTGTGTCATCTTTTATTGAAGAGGTGACGGGGTATTCAGTTTACCCTAGGCCTTCCACCGCTACAGTACATCCCGAAGGGCTCCGACCCAAAGTTGGACAGCTAGAAGCTCAATTTCACATATCAGACTGTTACTCAGTGTGGTATAGATAATTCCACATTGCTTTTAAAATTACCTGTTTGCTTCCTTCTTTATGGAGGGAAGAATATAGCTTAATCTGCTGCTGAGAATTTATTACATCATTGTAGATCTCAGGGAATTTGAGGGCCAATTAAAGGTTAAAGTGGTTTTTTTTTTCCTTTTTAACATTCTCTAACATTACTATTTTCTTGAAAAAAAAAACAACTATAACTTCTAGAATATTCAACATTTTATTTTAATTATAATCAAATCTTGTTCACTCCACACACATTATTGAATCTATATCTTACATATTTATTAATAATTAATGAAACACTATTAGACATCTATTAAAATTTATAAATGCAATTTTATGTTATTCAATAAATAAATTTCTCAGTGAGTAGATGTTTCTCTTCTCTCACCCACTAGTGAAGCAACATAATTCATTAGGTTAATTTTATTAGCTGATAATACATTGCTACACATATTAGCCCTTAATGCACCCCTGCATTTACTTTTTGTGTGTGTCTGAGTTGGTTAGGATGCACCGACAATTGTTTTAACCATCAACAGACAGAAAGATGAGATAAAACTTCAGCTTTCAATGGAGATAAACTGCATCTGTTTGTGTTAAGGTAGCTGACTTGTCATTAATAGCAAGACTTTTCCAGGCACTTTCTTACAAGGTCGGGGCTGCATTCGTGAAATCTTTTGCACTTGTTTCAAGTGAGGACAGTTGTTCATTGCCCCTGAACTAGATTAGGCTTCTTCTGCAGACTCAGAATCATAAAATTAAAGCTTCAAGCTCTTTGATGTCTGTCTAATATACAAATTCTTTCTTCCAGTTAGTCAAGTTATGCAGATGTTGAGAATCATCTGCATCAAAAGTAGGAAGGCAACATTCAGAATCTCTATAAAATGGTGCCCTTGGGTTTCTAAATCACTAGTGACTGTGTCCCAAACCTGCAAAGTTAAAACAGGCCGTTCACCTCTAAGTCTTTATTTATTGTATTTTTATTTGTGTATGTATTTATTTATTATTTTTTAAGTCTTTATTTAAAATCCCACACCTATTTCATGAGATACCTGGGTATCAAATTTGTTAGTTATATCTTTGTTTGTAAGAGAACTCTTCCCAGCTTCACTATGTCCATGTAGAATTGCTGTAAAAAAAAAAAAAAGTCATTTTCTTGGCTTTGCTGATTACAAGCTATTTGACTTCAGAGCTTTTAACTGTTCAGTTTAAGCATCACCATGACCTCTTAACCTCCTGCAGTTTGGAGGAAGCCACAGGGAGTCTCCTGGCTCGGCCCATCCTGGCAAGGCTGGGGGGGATGTGAGAGGGTCTGCATTGGGACAGAGAGGGAAAGTTCAGTGTAATGTTTTGATTGAGGAAAAATCTATTAGTGGGATCATAATTTTATCTTTCAAAAACAGACAATAATAAAAAGATAGGATCACATGGAAGTGAATACAAACACACACAGACACACACACACACACACACACACACACACACACACTCACACAGCTATGGAAGCAGAATAGCCTAGTAGAAATATTGATAGTTTTGAATTGAAAAGACATAAAGACTTGGATTTAAATTTTAAGCTCAGAATTTTGCCAGGTGATTTTAGATGTGATAGGTAGCATTTCTTAGCTTCAGTTTCCCCTTAGAAAAACACAGATATTACCCACCTATAGGATTGTTCCCTTGCTCATATAAGCCATACATCAAATTGTAGCTACTAAAGTGCTAGGAAAGAAAACAAAAAGTATTAGTCTAGTGGTTATACCTTGAATTTTAGCTGATGCAGACTAAAAAGTTTAGCTGGAATTTTCCTCTGTATAATTTACTTAGAACAGGATCTACTTATTAATAATTTATTCTATACCAGCGAGTATGGCTTAGTAGAAAAAATATGCAATATAAGCATATATATGTTTTATGTACGTATATACTGTATGTGTGTAATACACTACTTACGCAGGTGGCAAGCACAATACTACCCTGCCATCTTGTGGTAGCACAGAAATTGAAGGTTATAATATTTTCTTTAGTGTAGTGAATTTTATTCTAATGCCAGGAGTCCATAGCACCCTTCCCCCCAACATAAATAAAATAAACAAATTAATTTTTAAAAATACACACACAGAAAAGGGATTTTTTGACCATAAACATTGTTCAACATCTTTGATGCTTTTGTGTTGCAAATGAATTGATGCATTTTTTTTTTCTTAAGAAGAAACCATCGATTGGTTCTTTCAACATCTTTTATTGAGTGCTTTCTATGTAAGACGCACTGTGTTAGGCTCTGGGGGTACGTGGCTTAATCAGAATATCTGTTTTTCCTCAAGATATAACTGCGGGTGAATATTTTTACAGTGTCAGGGCCATGACTGAGGGATGTTACAGAAACCCTTAGGCTGAGCCACTGACAGGAAACTCATGAAATGAGAAAACACCAGAGCTGAGTCTCAACAGATGGGTAGAAGTTTACCAGGCAGATGCAACCCCGGGGGCATTTGGGTAGTAGGAAAAGTGGAATCAAGGCAGAGGGAATATCCTGGGTTGAGATAAGGAGTAAATTTTTAGTTCTAATGGACTCACCACTCATTTGCCAGGTATTCTGCTAGGTGCTGGGATACCATAGTAGACGAGGTAAATATTGTCCCTGACAACATGAAAGTTACAGTTCATAAGGGAAGTGATAAAAATGAGATGAATGTAATAAAAAAAGGGGAGGAGACTGTGTTAAAATACAGAGATTTGACCTTATTTTGAAGGTCAGAAAAGCCAGAAATGACCCCCATGATGAAGTGACGTTTAATGTAAAGAATGAAGGAAGAAGGAGAATCAACCAGGTAAAGGAGAAAAATCGATGGCTGGGAGGAAGAGCTTTTGAGGGTTGGGAATGGTGTGAAAACCCAGAACTGAGAGCCTGTGCCATCCTCCCCGCTGAGAAACAGAGGGGAGCTCTATGTGGACAGACCATGAAGTGCAATGGTTACAGAGTGAGACGAGGCCCACTCCCCGAAGTATCCACATCCTAAGCCTGGAACCTGTGAATACATCACATGGCAAAAGAGAATCGAGGTTGCAGGTGGAATGAAGATTGCTAATCCACTAACTTCAAAGTAGGGAAATGAGCCTGGATTTTCCAGGTGAGTTCAGTATAATCACTCGAGGTTTCATAAGTGGGAGAGAGAGGAAGAAGAATGAGCTAGAGAGAAGAGATGGAAGGAGGGAGAAAGATTGAACCAACGACAGGGGACAGGGAACTGACCCTTAACGACTGGCTTTGAATATGGACGAAGGGGTCACAAGCTAAGAAATGCAGGTGGCCGCCGGAAGCCAGAAAAGGAAAAGAAGTTGATTCTCCTATGGAGCCTCCAGAAAAGAACGCAGTCCTGTGGACATCTTGATTTTTAGCACAATGAACCCTGTGTTGGAGTTCTGGCTTATAGAACTTATAAGAAACTTTTTTGCTGTTGTAGGCCACTAAGTTTGGGGTCACTTGTTATGGTACCAATAGAAAATTAACATATTAGATAGATCAGGGTAGCCCCATATGCTAGGTTAAGGGTTTTATTCCTTATTTAAGAGATAGCTATTCTCTTGTTCAGGAAGGAAAACGACATAGTCTGGTTTGCGTATATAATACAAAGATCACACCAGTTTCACTGAGAAATAATGGGTGAGAGCCATGGTGGGTCCAAGGAAACCTGGAGAGAGGCTGTTGCAGTTGTTCGCTGATGTGTGATAGTGGTTGGAACTAGGGTAGATGGTAGCTGGGAGGGAAGACAGAGACATTTACACGGGGGAATTGGAAACGTTTGCTACTTGAGGGATGAGAATGGTAAAACGAAGTTGAGACTTAGAACCAAAAATCTGAATTTTACTGTGCAAATTAAAAAATAGATTTTGTGAAAAGAAAACCAGAGATTGGTTCATTAGTTACATTGTCCCATATTATTAAGATAATGATATTGGTGAGCATTGGAACAGCATAGTCAAAAATATTCATTAACAGAACATACTTTGTCCTCAAAACCTGATGCTATTTGAGGGACAAAGAATACAATCAGTGTCCCAAAGAAATCCTCTCCTTTTTTTTTTTTTTTTGACTTGTATTTATTCTGAATTTATTTATTTATTTTTTAATTTGAGCATATTACAGGGGTACAAATGTTTAGGTTACATATACTGCCTTTGCCCCCCCACCCGAGTCAGAGCTTCAAGCATGTCCATCCCCCAGACGGTGTGCATCACACCCAAACCCTTCCCCTTTGAATTCACAGATCTTGGAAAGGGAAAAGAGGAAAAAAATTAGATTCTGAAGACAGCCAAAGAAATAATAGAGAAGGGAGGTTGTGTCATAAAAGGCAAAGGAGGGGAGACGTGACTTCATTGAATAGTATTTGGATCTCTATTTCTCACTACTAGGCTACTACAACTACTATTTAAGTGGGGATAAAATGTTACTGAGAGAGTTGCCTTGCCCTTAGACTCTAGTTGGAAGGGATACAGGAAAGTAACTGAGAAATTTCAGACAGTCCAACAGAGACACACATGGTCTCACGAGATGTTGCTAGTGATGTCGAGTATCTTTCTATTAATAAATACTGTCATTTATTCAGGTTTCCTCTGCCATAGCTTATACCCATTTTCTATCATTGTTGACCATTATACTGATTTATAAGAACTTGCTGTACACTCATGATGTTAGTCATATTTGTCTATTATATATTTTGCAAATATTTCTCCAATTTTAATATTTCCATGCTAAAATTGTTTATAGTGTCTTTTTTCTTCATGTGTCCAAACCTGACTTTAACATTAAAACTTTATAAGAAAGATAGGCCATATGCAGTTTTATTTCATGTCTTTTGCATTTTGATTCTTTGTGATGAAGTCCTGACTTTTTACATATATTCTTACAAATATATTCATCTATAGTTTTTTTTAATTTATACATCATAATTGTACATGTTTATGTGGTGTATGTGATATTTTGATACATGCATACAATGCGTAATGATCAACTCAGGGTAATATTTTTTAAGACCTTTATTGAGCTAAAAATTGACATAAAGTGCTATTGATGACATAAATTTCTATTGATACATTTTAAAATAGATATTCCCCTTATGAAAACATCACCACAATCAATAAAATACACATGTCTGCTACCCCAACACTTTTCTTCCACCCCCTTATATAATCTCTTCCACCTCCCTCCCTACCTGTCCACAGATAAACATTGATTTTTTTCTGTCACTAAAACTTAGTTTGCATTTCTAGAAACTTATGTACATGGAAGCATGCAATATGCTCCCCTTTTCTTTTGCTAAGCATAACTAAGTTGTTAAGATTTGCCCATATTGTGCGTATCCGTACCTCACTCCCTTTCGTGAAATACTAGTATTTCATCACACAGCTCAAATTTTTTATTCATTCTTATGTCGATGAACAGTTCTGTCATTTCCACTTTTGGACTATTCAAATAAAGCTGTCATGAGCATTTGTGTTTGAATCTATGTATGGACAGATGCTTTCATTTCTCTCCATTAAATGCCTAGAAGTAGAATGGCTGGACCATATGATAGGCATATGTTTAACATTTTAATAAACTATCAAATTGTTTTCTAAAGTGATTGCACCATTTTACGTTTCCACTAGCATGATATGAGGGTTACAGTTTCTCCACATCCTTTCTATTATTTATTAGGATCACTCTTTTTAATTTTAGCCAGCCTAATGCATGTGCTGTGGTACTTCATTATGGTTTCAGTTTGTACTTCCTATGACTAATAATGTTGACTGTCTTTCTTTTTTTTTTCCTTCTATCCTTCTCTGCCATTGTGTATCTTTTTTGATTGTGTATTCAGATCTTTTCCCCATTCTTAATTATGTTATTTGTAGAACCTGGTTAAAGACCATTGTAGTCAATGATCGTGATTCTGAAAGCCAGCCAATCAGTGAAAACACATGTGTTTTTGAAAGTCAGACAGTAAGCAAAGGTCCCACTCCATGAACACGTTTCTGAAAGCCAGCCAATCAGCAATAACCTACGCAAGTAAGTACACTTCCACTGCTGACATCCACCCACTCTTGACCTTGAAAGTCTGCCAATCTCTAAACTCTACCTTTTCCAAATCCCTTTATAAAATAAGCTTCCTGCCTTGCAATCGGGGAAACAGTGCCTAAAAAGCGTAATTCTCTCTTACTTAAGTATATAATAAATTCGGCTTTTCCCCTCAAGTGTTGAGTGATGTCCTCTCCCCTCAACACCATTTAATTTATCAAAAAGTTATTTTTCATGTATGTTTTGTGACTTAGGAAAGTCTTTTTCTTTCCTTGAAGAAAGAACATTTTTTTCATCAACAGTCATTGATAAGCCCATCCTTTTTTCACTTATTTAAATATCTTCTTTATTATAATCTAAATTCCTATATATTCTTAATTCTATCCAAAACACTTAATAACGGTTGCATTTCCAATTTCTTCTAGAAAAGTTAAGTGTTAACTAAGTTTAATTCTGTCTTCTGATCTCCTTAGATACAATATTTGTTGTCTTCTTCCTCCCATTCAATTTTTTCATTAAGTATAGGTTTAGTCACTTAGCACTTGACTTATCCTACCTCTTGACTGATAGCTCTGAAAACTAGGAAAACTTTGTGCCTAGATTTCTATTTTTAGATGGAGTCAGCATATTTTAATTATTATTTCCAAACATTGTCATTTCCCCAATATTCTTAAAATCTTTCAAACCTTGAAAATCATCTCATTAGAGTATAATAGTTAATCGTCTAACAGTACACATACTGTACTCACTTTCTTGTTGGTGGGGTTGTTTTATATTATCAAAATAATGATTGTGAAGAGTATAATAATTTGGCATCTTGAAACAAAATGAACCAGAAGAGATTATGGAGACATGATATAAAATGCAACGTGCTAACTTTGACTGGATCCTAGAACAGAAAAACATCATTTGTGAAAAAACTGGTGAAATCCAAATGAGGTCTGAAATTAGGCAATAGAAATAGTTCATACTAACATACCAAAGTTGATTTCTCAGCTTTGACAAATGTATCACAGTAATGTAAGATGCTGGTTTAAGGGAAAACTGGATGATATGTACACAGGAACTCTCAGCATTATTTTTGCAACTTTTCTGTAAATGTAGAATTATTCCAAAAATAAAGTGCTTGTTAAAAATTAAATATAAAACCTTAAAAATAATAGCCACATTTGTCAATAAGTATATCGAAGTCCTTTTTCAATTAATTATGTTATTGTTACTTCTGGAATGAGACTATTTTACTCATTATGTTTTGTTCACTGTGAGTAGCACATGGAAAGTGCTCAAGAAATATTTGCCAAGTCATTGAGTTATAGAGCACCCATGAGTAATTTTCTTCATTCAACGTAAGCATGAATGTGTATTCTCCAATATAGCCACGAGATGGCAGCATCAGCACATCATTTAAAATTCGTTCGTCATTAGGAGGTTAGAACCTACCATTTGAAAACAAACATTCGAAAAATGTTATGATGTTATTATACATAGATAGTAAGATGGGAAATTCCCAATATTGTGATGAAGATCAAGAAAGATATAAATTGACTGTGGACAGGACTTAAGGATACTGAAATATCCAGAAATAAAGTAGAAAAAAATTCAGCCATTTATTTAAACATTTCCAGACATGGATATGAGTGCAGTTGAACAGATAGCACATCTGGAGAGCTAACGGACATCTATCTTACCCCAGACAGAAGTGCAGCATGCAATGTCTGAACCTACCAAGGCATGGAGAGCCAAACTGATCGGTACGATGCTGTCAGTGCTTTCACTGTGGGTGATATTCTGAGTACAGGCGGACCGTTTAAATGAATGCTGCCATTTAAAGGCCCAATCTGCATTCTTCCTGCTGCCTTCACAATGACACCTTCTATCATTCAGGAAATAAAAGGACTTTCTAGAGTCAGCCAATACAGAGTATCACTACGAAGGCAAGTTACAAAAGCAGAAAAGAAATTAGAATGTATTCCTATCAAAGAAAAGCTTGCTTTGTAGTATCCAATCCATCAATTTCATCCATTAGTTTGACTAATCAGGCATTTGTTATATCTTGGATTCTGTGCCAAATTCTCTGCTCCCTGTATAAACTCTATCAATAAAGATAGATACAGGTATGAGAGAAAACTAGATTTTTTTTTCAGAAAAATTATATGAGACAATTTATCATAAAATAAAATCTAGTGATTCCGTCATAATTTGATAAATTACTTATTGGCTTGCTGCCACATGCCACATTTTGTTAGATGTTGATGGTAGTAAAATAAACAAATAATGATTTGCTCTCGTTCATTTTCTGAGTTATGTAAGTTTTTAGATATGTGTCCTGTGTAAAGTGGATATTTGCCTGTTTTTAAGATAAAAAAAAAAAAAACTTCCTAAAATGTCTGGAAAATTAGACCAGGAAAGGAAGAATTATAGGTATTTCTTGAATAGAGAACTACCATCAATATTTTAGACCAAACCATCTTAAAACTGAAACTTTTACTGCTAGAAATTATTATAACTAGCAACACTACCTATTTCTAAGAATAAGGTTTACTTATTTTTATTTATTTGTACACATATTCTCTGCAGTTGAAATTTAGACAAAATTTGAGTAATGTTTTCCATGTTGACTGATGACCATGTACATGGTGATGATACAAATCTCAAAATGATTAATTCGATTTCTTCATCAGTGATCAACTAAAATACACCCCTACATAATCTTCTTTCCTTTACATCCGTACCAACCTATTAATCTTAATCTTAATGCCAGTAAGCGGCATTTCCAAGGCCCACAATTACTAGATTGGGACCATCAATGCTTTCAAGCTCAGGTGTGTAGTTAGACAGCTCTTTCCCAGGAACACGGGGTCCTCTGAATCTATCCTTCTGGCTCAGAGGGACATTGCCTCTGCTTACCAACTTTCTAGCAACGAATCTGTCTAGCCTTTGGAAAATTACAAGACAATTTTTAGTCAAAGGACGCCTGGATTATGACTCACAGACACTTATGATCCAGGAAGATAATATAATCAATGATCTGGAAAAACTCTGCCAGGCAGGTCCGCGCGTTGGGAGGCAGTACAGTGAACGTCTATGTCTCTGCCACTGCAACAAGAGAGAAGAGGCACAACCCCACTAGCTATTCCGAGGGAGAAGAATGAGACACTGGAAGTGTGGTTAAAGAGACAGGAGCGCTGTGATTCCTCACCATAACACACATTTATTTTCCAATCTGTTATCAGATACATATTTTATATGTGAAGAAATAAAGCGTAAATCTAGGTTGGTGATGTTGTTCTATTTTTGTTTTGTTTTTCTTTATATACCAGAAAGTTTTAGTAGTTACTTGATATTGTACTTTAAGGCATGTAAATCAAATATATGAGAAAATAACATTCTATTCTATCATGATTTTCCCCTTTTTTAGAGACAGGGTCTCTCTCTGTCACCTAGGTTGGAATGCAGTGATGTGATCACAGCTCACTGCAACCTTGAAATTTTGGACTCAGACAATCCCCCTGTCTCAGCCTCCTGAGTAGCTGGGACTATAGGTACACATAATCATGCGTGGCTAATTTTTCTTATTTTCTTCTTCTTTTTTTTTTTTTTCTAATGGAGACAAGATCTCGCTCTGTTGCTTTGGCTGGTCTTGAAGTCCTGGCCTCAAGTGATCCTCCCACCTAGGCCTCCCAAAGTGCTGGGATTACAGACATGTGCCACCATGCCCAGGTATTCTATCATTTATATTTAGAAATATATCGAGTTTGTTTTAGGAGAGGCAAAATACTCCAGTAAATAAAACTTTTACTTTTAAACTAGTTGTCTTGATGCTATGTCCCTGGATTTTCAGAGTTACCATGCTCAATAATATTTTTTTTTTTTTTAGAAAGAGAAGGTATAAATTGCATTGCCTTATTTCTTTAAGGACCATTGCTTGAATAATTTCTCCTCAGTTCTGTATTAAAACAAAACAAAACAAAACAAACGACTAAAACTGATGATTTTCTGGAATATCAACAATAATATCTACCAGATCATTCAGGTCACTGTTCTCTCCTATAATGTTTGTTTGTCTCATTCTCATATACTTCAAATGCAGTGCACTGTACTTAATCATTGTCTAAGATTCTTTTGAGAATCTGCTTTTCTACTCAATTTATTCATCTAGATAGAAGATAATTTTTTGGAAGAGAAACAATCTGAACTGTCATAAAGCTAAACAACATTTCTGGAAAGTGAATTGTTATTGGAAGCATCTAAACCAGAAGTTTCTGTTCCTGAAAGTTACGTGTTTGGGGCGTCGCCGTCAGCACTGGCCATTGCTTTGCCCAGACATGGTTTATACCTGCCAGAGAAGGAATGAGCAATTGAGATATGATGATGAATGTATACTTGCCACTGCAGAAATCTCTTTCAAGAGGAATAACGGTAACATAAACATAGGCCAGTTGAAAGTGCAGTGGACCTCACCCTTGGACCAGGTGAGCGAACAGACTGCACCTCCCTGGCCATGCATAAAGAGGGCTGGGCCATCCCTGAATTCACAGCCAGGGTGGTCGTCTGTGTGCAAAACGTAAAGCAAACAAGGGCAAGCTATAGCCAGATGTGGGGGCTTTCAGGTTCACTGACAGTTCCTGGGGTACTTGGAGTCAGAGTAGCTCACGCATGTTCCTGCTTTCCACCAGGAAACATGGAGACGTGGAGGGCAAAGCAATCTGAGCAGCCCCAGATCCCCAGGTTGGTCTTTTTATGTCCCCTAAGACACTATGCTCGCTCATTCTCCAAGATTCATAAGGAAATACAAATGCCTTTCAAATATCAGCAACTGTTACCACGTCAAATTGCCCCAGCAAATCTGATAAGCCAACAGATTTACCTTATGGCCCAAGAGATCCAGCAATGCCTTTCCTGGGAGAGTATTTCTGTGATCTCATGTGTACGTGGGTTTCTAGAAATGTGTTATCCATCCTGTCTACTAAGTACACAGAATTTTTGTTATTAAATCTTTGTAAAAATGGAAAATTCTTCTTTTCAGAGGCATCTAGTATTACCTAATCTCCCTCTTCTCCAAATTCCAAGTTCCAAAATTAATCCTCTAATTTGTTCTACTGACTCCCAACATTTTCTTTTTTCATTTTGACTTTCTTTCTCATGAACCTCAAATCCAACCTGATAAACGAATACCAGAAATTTCAAAGAGCATATTCATTAACATGGTTTCATAATGTTAAATCAACCTTGCATACGATTGGCATGGGAAGATGCCATTCCCCTCCATATGAATTTAGGGAAGACGTGAAAGTCAGTTCTATTAGTTTCAGAGAATTTAGTTCAACATTTTTGTACTCTGCTCAGGGGTAGAGGGTCATTTGTCTCCTCTTCCTTTTTTAAAAAAATTTGACTGAGTAAGTTTATCTCTAGGTCCCCATTTCTAGAATTACATCCTGGGTTGGGCGAAATAAAAAAAAAAA
Organism: Indri indri; assembly: GCA_004363605.1. Classification (NCBI taxonomy): domain Eukaryota; kingdom Metazoa; phylum Chordata; class Mammalia; order Primates; family Indriidae; genus Indri; species Indri indri. The sequence continues at coordinate 20,120 of RJWJ010013995.1, read as the reverse complement.
GATACAATTACTAAAAATTGTTTTGTTTAATATAACAATCGATTGATTTTTACAAATCGTTCACTTTCCAAGTGGGCTTTAAACTTATCTTTAAGCACTGAAAACTTTATTGATGTATGTCCTGGACAAATGAAACCAAACTTCATTTTACTCCATTGAAAGTCTGTTTACTAAAGTCACTAAATCACCCTGTTTCTGACCTCAGCTAGAGGTTCAAACCCTTTTCACAGCCATTAACTTTTTCAGCATTTCACCAAGCAGATGTGCGTTCCGTAGCTTAATCTTTTCCATGCTAGATGATACAGCAGGTCTCCATCTGATGTGGGCTTTGCCACAGCATGAAAATCTCATTCATCACATCTGATTTGTCCATTTTGTTTACATATGATAAATTCAAAATAATTTTTTTCAGAGGGGCGTCATAAGTTTTGCTCAGAAAATAAGAGACACAGAGATTGGTATGGTATATCCCTCCCAGTATGCTTTCAAGGAAGGCTTATTGATGTCCCTCATCTCATTATTTGTTCATACACATGCTACAACCACACATTTGAGTCCAATTCACACATTAGAGTCACAAATCATCAATGGTATCAAAAGACCTATCTCTGCCACTCTAAATCATTTTTCACATAAAATGTCAAGGGCTATGTTCGCATACATAACTGAAAAGAAGAGAAATAAAGAAATAACAGGAAAGTGGAGATATAAGCTTATTGAGTTAGTTATCTAATTTTTGCCTATTATAGGTAGAAATACATTACATCTTGTTTTTCTGAGTGAAACTAGCAGTCATTATTTTACTTCTTGTTTTACATAAATACAGAAAGCTAACATTTTCATTACTTACTGCCAGAACATAAATGCTGAGAAATTTATTTATATTGTCTGATTTAATTCCTGTAATTGTGAGATTCAAGAATTATTATCCCATTTACCAGATATGCAAATGGAGGAACAGATGTTTTAGAAAAATAAATTAGCCTCCCATTAGGCCACATATTTCAGAATGTGCGGAGTATCCATTTTGTATTTGGTAGAGGGGGTTTGTCCTAATTTGGATTCTTTTAGGTCTAGAATGATTTCTTTCAGAATCTGGATGATTTAGATATTCCCATAGAAAGTGTTGCCACATTAGTCCTTAGAGTCCACAGAATGAATAGTTTTCTCTTCTTCTCTCCCTCAAATTTCTAGTATGTGATAAAACATGTGAAATATGTGTGAAAATGTGAATGATGTTTGGAATCTCATTGACTCTGCTGTTCCTTAGAGAAAAGATAATTGTTATTGATTCCAGCTAATCATTCAAAAAATAAGTCGCAATTACTCTCTTCCTAATTGGAGTCTGTAGCTGCTATGGGATTGATTTTCTTGTTGTTTTCTTGTCCCCAAGGCCTAAACTCTCTGTAAAAGATTTTATTTCTCTAGGCAACCAGCTGGTTTTTCACATAGATAAGGTCAATTAATTTGACCTTTGGTTCAATATGAAATGCATAATAAAAGCCGGTGCCCCAAGGACCGGATGTGGCCTTTCAGAAAAGCAACTTGCCAGGACAGGGAACAATAATTTATTACCTCATAAACCCCAGTTGAAATGCTTGGTGCCCAACACAGCAATGACAAGAAGTCTGTGTGTCTTTATTTACTTATTTATTGATTTGGATTCTATGCAATAGAGAAATGGGGGGAAAAAAACAAACAAAAACCGAGCACCTGCCCCATTTAGGCACAGGAAGTACCAAAGGCAGAAATAAGGCTGTTGTTTCTTTAAAGATCAGTTCACACTACTTGAATTTGTGTTTTTACTACAGCTTGTCTTCCACAGGAAGAAACTTCTTGGGTACTTCATCTGTTGACTGTAAGATTTTGTTAGTCAGATTTCAAAAAATGTGAGTTATGAAAGATGCTCAATATCACTGGGAAACAATTTGAAACAGAAAATCAAAATTGTTATTTATGATCAACCTCCAAAATGACTGCTATTAATACTCAGAATGGATTTATCTATGGATCTGTTTGATGGATCTACCTATGAACGCAATTTTAACAAATTTATGAGGATGTGAACTTTTGTATTTTAGTTTTTACTTAATCCTGAGCCATCATCATTCTGGAGGCCATTAACATCCTCATGTGTGGCATGATTGGGAGTGTATTCCTTCACACAAACGTGCTCTAATTGGCCATTTGTGTCTGGTTTTATCCTGTATTTTAAACAACGCTGAATGAAGCCCCATTGCCTAAACCTTTGATCACATTCCTGATTATGTCTCAGGAATAAACTATCTGAATCAAAACATATAAATATTTTTTAAGGCTATGGATAGCTATCTTCTCCATGAAATTCACCATTTCCAGCCACCATGTATATTTCAGAATCCATTGTTTTTAAATGTTCTTTTGAAATAGTCCTTTTTGTATACTTTGAATTATGGATAAAACAGACTGTAGAAAAAAATTGACCCTCAAAATGTGGACACATTCCTAAAACAAATCTTATCTCAGCTCTGCAAATGCACTTACTTGCGAAACTTTTACAGATAATAAGATGTAATTTTGGGTGGGCATTTTAGATAAGGGGCAATTTCTGAGTAACAGTGTAAAAGGATGAGCAATAGTGTAGTAGAGTAATAAGATGCCACGGTGTGGGTGTAGAAGAAAGGCTTTGAGGATCTAGAAGGCACCCGGGCCTTCTAGGCGGGAAAATGCAAAAAAAGTAGGGAGGGTGTGGAAAAGAAAATAAAACTGTCCTAGAAACAAAAAATAAATTAACGCGACATTTTTACACAGCTCTTCTCATGTCCTTATAGTGAGAACATAAATTAGAATCACCTTCCTGGAAAGCCGTTTGGCAATATCTATCAAGAGTTGTAAATAACAGATACTGTGACCCAGCAGACACAATTGGAAGCATTTATCCCAAGAAAAGCATCACTGATATCCCAAACAACTATTTTAGCAAAATATAACTTATACACATAAAAAATCAAACAAAACTTATTTTATATCTTTCCAGAGTTTTTCATATGCAAATAGAGAGATGGGTATATAGACAAATCATTTATGCTGTGCGTTTTGTTTGTAATCAGTTTCTTCACTTATTTATTAATATAATATGGTGGTTATTTCTGGTTTCTAAGTTTACGGTGATACTAAATTACCTTCTTTTCCCAAACTTCAAAAGACAAAAAATGTTCTATTTTTTAAAACAAAAAGCCATCAACAAATGCAATTTTGCTGTATCTATGGATGACTCAGTAGTGCATCATTAAAGGGAGAGAAGTCTCTTTTCCCACATTCTTTTATCCAGTGATTCCCCATTAGCTGCTTTCAACCACAACTGGGACCTAGGGTTAGTGCCATTAGTACCATATTTAAAATGCGTTATTAGTTAAGTAGACTTTTTATTGACAATCAAGAGTCTAACCACAATTTATGTTATTATTTCCATGGGAAAAACGTGTTCCAATTTCCAAACAGCTAATATAAAAATAAATCCAATACAGCTTGTGTGTACATTGAAGATTGTCTATGTAGTTTTTTTCCATGTTTCTAACTACTGAAAGCTAGTTGGTGCCCTGATGTCATTAACTGCCTGAGAGTACAATATACCCAGAGCCAGAAATTGTGGCCCAGACTGATTTCAACCTTTAGTAAAGGAATTTTTTCCTATATCTTTGTCTTGTGTAGACCATTCTTTCCATGAGGATTTCTTCATTAATTTATTTTTGAGGTTATCAATTGAAACCACAGCTTTACTGATATTTGTATGAACTAAGTCTGGCAGAGAACATGGAATAATATTTATGATTACTAAGTTATCCCTTTCTTATTACTTTCTTTGATTGCAGAAAAACCTCAGAAGACCTGTATCTCTCTAAAACTCCTGTTATATTTATCTCAAGAGATCTGTCTAGCTGGAAGGGAGACTATTATCTGACAGCCTGAATAGATCCCACTGCATGAAAAAAAAAACTCACCAAAACATTATCAAATGCATTCTGGCAATAAAACTCAGGTACTAAGCTGAATTTCTAACTGTCTGTGTCCAGACTTCCCTATCTGAGTCTACACAATAGTTGGGGCAGGTCGAGAAGCAGAGGTTAAGAGACATGGCAGTAAAGAAAGATCAGGAAGAGGATAAAAGCTTTGTGAATCTCAGGAACATAAAACTGTCAGTTGTATGCAGCAAAATTCTCATGACCCCAAAGCTGAACTTTGTAAATAGGCTTGGCATCAAACTCTTGCCTGAAGAAAATAAAGAGGAAAAAAAAGAAGAAAAAAAAAAAGAAGACCCTTGCCCTGCTCCAACACACACACACACACACACACACACACACACACACACCACACACACACACACACACACCAGCGTGTGTGCACTGCTTAACTTTGGGAGAACATATGCAACTGGCCTATTGCACATTGAGTGTCAGGACCTCATAGTACTGACCACAGGGTAAAACCAGTCTTTTTTCACCTAACTTGTAACCTCCCTAACACAGTGCTTCTAAAACGAGGCTTGTAGTATCCTGACTAGATCATATTAAGCTGAATTATGGAATTATTTGCACTGGCCATTTCTGACTGTTTCCTGGAGAGGTGATTTCTAATTTGTTAGTATTATAAACTCCGTAATATGTGAGGAGGAAGTATAATGTATGATTAAGACCATGGACTTGGGTGTTGGTTGGGTATGAGTCTCAACTCAACTAAGTCACTCAATTTAAATCTAAAGTTATTTGATAGATTTTTTGCTTGTATTTCCATTTAAAACTGTGAAAATAGTTGTATGTGCCTTTTCAAATTATTGTGACAATTGAAAGATATGCACACCATTGACCACACCAATTTAGAAAGTTTCGCTCAATGCCCTAACCCATGATAAGTGTACAATAAATATTAGATACAATTATTATATTATTGTTGCTATTGTTGTTAAGAAGGATTGTTAGAATAATTGAAATCATAGATCTAGAAAGAAAGAATACCCAGACGTATGACTCGTAAGCTTAACTATCTCTATTTCTGAGTACAAAAAGAATGTTCATTTTAATGTATAGAAGGAAACATCCTGTGCTTTGCATATATGCCTCCATGGCTTAGAATTTAAACCTCTGTCTTTGTTTATTATAAGAATGGAAGTTTTCACCAAATGGATTAGAACTAATTTTCAAACATGATTGCCGTAGCATCTTTCATAGTTTTTTACCATGTCATATTTAAATGCATTTTACTAATTGTCATACCTAAAGATTCAGAAGCAATGGCGCCCAATACAAATTAATAGCTAAAATATTTGGCGTAGGAATGTGGGCCAGTGTCTATTTGACTTTTTACCTGAAGAGTTTTATGTGTTTTAAATGACTCAGAGATTTCCTTTTGAATACTGAATGTGTCCTTCTGTTTTTCATAGACAGGATGGTTAAATTCCATGGCAATAAACATCTTGGAAATTTCTGTATAGTAAAATGTGTATGCCTTCCCCAGTCACCCATTTGTTTATATTCTCTACAATTGGTATTATATAGTCCCTTGGCATTTGTTGATACTGGCTTTGACATTTATTAAGGTTATTTTCAATAATTCCAAGATAAGAGATTCAAACCTTCATCAGTTTATTACTTTAACCTTGTGACAAAATATTGTTCCACCTTTCTATCCACATGAGTCTATGAATTCCTTACCAAGTTTTTGCATAGTAGACCTTGTTCCTGGATTTCCAGATATACCAACAAGTCTAATTTGAAAAAAATGGGAATATGCCTATTTACTTCTCCTTTGATATCTCTCATCATATATTTTTGCAGTTCAGTCAATAAATATCATTCTACTTATCTGGCATAAATCTTTATCTCCTCTGTTCCATTCATCCCTACTTCTCAGGGAAATTAATTCAATTCAGTTTTGTAAGAATTTTCTGTTAGTGTTTATAGCTCTGTTTATTTTAATGTTATTCTCTTTTTCTCTACTAGTTTCCCCATTTTCTGTTAAAAAATCAAGCAAGCAACCCCTGCTTTCAGTAGAAAGTAGATCCTTCATAATGTATGCTTATTGAATGAATGAAAAACTACATGAATGGATGTTAAGCATTGGTAGCTTCTAACAGTTACCTTGTTGCAGAAATCTATTGTAAAGAATGCAACATGATTAAGAAGTAGGTATCTATATGAAGAATTTTTAAGAGGAATTTCTATGAAATGTAAGAATGTTTACCTCTTATTCAATTTATTCAGCAATCACCTTATCTCATTCTGAAACTCTAGGGTTAGTTTTACCCTTTGCCAGTTTACCAAATAACTGGGAATGTATGAATTTGAGATCATGTTTGAATTTGTAGTCTGAATATTTAAGAAAGTTTTGCATTTGTGTGGACAACTTAGAGATATAGTCATTATGAAAGCAGAGTAAGGTTAGAAAATTCTCATTTTTTAGAATAAAACATAAGAACAAGTCTTTTGGAAGACTGTAAACTCTTTTCAGGACATGTGTCTTTATAAACATTTATGTTAAATGTTATATCATGGGGTTTTTATAGAAAGAGTTGTGAAATGTATGATGATATCAGAAATGCATTACTCAGTAAGAGACCAAAGAAGTCAGGAATTGTGGCATCAGGAGCATCACAGTCAATATCTTTGAAAGCTTTTCTGCTACCCACCCCCTTATCTCCAATCTGAAAAAAAAAAAAAGCACACAAGAAACAGGAGTGGAACAGATATGGAGTAGAAGGTAGAGACAAGATTTTAGGATGGGCCCTTTAACTTTTGTGTTCTTATTCTATTTCATATTCTTAATCATTTTGCACATACTACCTTTTTAGTAAAGTCTAAATCAATCTTTTTTGTTTGTCTTGTAGAGGAGGAAAATAACTTTCCTCTAGCTTCCTGGATTTAGTAGTTATAGACCTGAGAATTAAACTCACAAAAGACAGATTAGCAAGAGAGAGAGGAAAAAAAAAAACAGATTTAATTATATATGTATATACAGGAGTTCACAAAGAAATGTGATGGGAGGAGATAGAATTTGGGGTTCATATGCCATCTTAACAAAGGATGATAAATTCGGGAGAAGTAAGCATACAAAGGAAGGAGGACACTGGACTTCCAGTCGAGGCAAATTGTGGAAAGGTAAATATACAAGAAAAACTAAGTGAATACAAGGGTTATTTAGTAAGATCTGTCATGCAGATCCAACCTGGCATTTTCTCCATTGATAGGAGTTATCTCTAGTGATTAAGGGCTGTCCTTTTCCTGGTACAGGAGAAGAAGACACCTTTCCAAATGGAAATTTGTGTTACCTTTACAAAGGAAAATCTATGCCCCACTTGTAGACAGGTGGAGGGCAGAGAGCTTTATCTGCATCTGTTGTTTCTCAGTTGCCTTCAGCTCAAAATAATTCTTATCTCAAAGTCACGTATTTTGGGCTGGTATACACTGACCCCCTTCTGGTTTCCTTTTTCTCTTATTCTCTTTGATTACTTTAGTTTTAAGACTTGACTGGCACTTTCCACACCTTTTTTTGGTATATAGTTCACTTATTTTGTCTCACCAGCTCCTGACTTCAAACAATCTGTATTAGCTTGCACAAATGCAAACACTCTAAAATTTTAACAAAATAAAAATGACCCCCAATTCTGATATCCAGTGATGGTTTTTGTGAACATTTTGGTATATTTTATTTTTGCCACAGGTATATATTTCTGCATGTATGTGTGTATCAACAAAACTCACCAATGATTTATAGTCAGAGTCTGTGCTAGTTTCATATCCCCCATGTATTCACTTGCATCCTAACTATCAACAAACCGACTTGTTCCTGGAACACACCTGTTTGTCTTCACACACACACCACTGCATGTAGAATTGCTTTATATTATTCCTTCAGACTGGAACAACCTTATCAACCTTCCTTCCCACTCTTAAGTTGGATTCCTATTTTGTAGTACCAAGAAACCCCTATATTTGCCTGAATATCAAACACATTTCACACACATTGTAGTTTTCTTGTCCATCTCTTCAGCTGCACACAAAGCTCAACAATTAATATTTTTGTTGTTGAAATCTGCAGAATAATAGGTTTCCGTAAGTATCTGTTAATCAAATATATGTTCTGTCTGTATGAAACACATACATCAATAAACAAGTATTTTCTAAACACCTACTATACACATCTATGCTAGTTGCTGTATAGGCTACAAAAGAAATAATAGCCATGCTGAACACAGATGAATAGGAGAAGAAAGCAAGTTTGGAATCATAAGCCTTTGTCATTTTCTGTGTGTTGTCTTAGGCAAGATGAATACATTACTGTAACCTGCGTGACATAGGTAAGAAAACTAAGATTAATGCCTGCTTTGCAATGTCATTTTGAGAATTTCCAAAGTTAGTGCTTTCACAATGTGAAGTCAATATTAAGAAATATTCGTATTGCTGCTATAATTTAATACATCAAAATAGTCACAATTTAATGAGTGCAGCATAAAGCATTTGTAGTTTTTACTATCTTGCTGATGATGGAAAAGTTCAATACCTGCCTTTCTCTTAACAAACTCATAAATAAAACCTATAATATGTTATTCAACCCTGAATCATTACAACCTATGTGTTCATGCTTTCTGGAAACTTGGATAATGCTTCTTATTGCATTGGATCCCAAAACAAAAACACAGATATTGCCTAAAAAAAATAGTTAATGAGATTTTGTTTAAAAAATGCCTATAAATAGAACAAGCAGGGTTATACAAAATAAAAAACTATACTATTTGATTTTAAAGTCTTAAAATTTGGATAGGCTACTGAATCCCAAGGAAGTACCACTCCATAATTTTCCTTACAAACGTATTTCTAGGTACTCTCATATCCTTAAAATATGATTCCACAATTGGAAAGATCTGTAGATTGACCCTTCTGTGAATTGATAGATCTACAGAGAAATTTGTACAAATCCTGTGACTTCTAATCCTCATTTAACTCATCTAATATGCAACTAAGCATTTTTTTGCAGATTTTAGTTTGCTTTTTTCTTTCAACATTTAATCCTCAAAAGTTTATAATATAGGGAATGTTCCAGTTAATAATTATTTAGCACTATTGTCACTATCTTCTGTTCAAGCGTATTCTCAATAAAACCCAACCAGAAATTTAAGAAAAACAACATTCAGAAAGAGATCAACAAAATACATTCATACATATTCCTGTATGGGAGTTGTGGTGTTTTCTGCTTATTTGTGCAACCTCAAATTTTTCCCTCATGGTATAAAGTTTAGCATTCCTTTGCAATTTAGAAATTCTCAGCGATGAAGTTCCAATTTAATTAATATGGAGATTTGGAGAGAGAGGGGGAAAAGGAGAGAGAATAGAGAGAGGGAGAATGAACACAGGTAATTGTTAGAATAAAACATGGCAACTGGAGAGGCATCAGCACTTCAAGTGCACAGAGGGCATGTTAATGAATCCCCAAAGTTTTTTTCCTTAATATCTGTGTTTTCATTAGAAAGCTAAAGAGAATAGTTTAAGCAGAAGCATTATAATTAGAGCAGATAAAACAAACACAAAAACTGTAAAAAAGTAATGAAATGTAAGAAAATAATATTTTAAGAAATATAAATATTGTAATAAATCCTTTCTTTTTTTTCTGGCAGGTTCACATGCATTGTTTAGGATGATTGTACTCCATGACTTGTGGTTTCCTCCCACTTTGCTTTGCCTATGTATGGAGTATGAAAATTTCGTTTGATAGGTTGGGATCTAATTGTATATTTAGTCAGCCAGAATCAAAGCAGAGCAATTTTTTAAATGCGTATTTTTATTTGCCATATCAAATGTAAGAGGCTGGTCTCAAGATTCTATAACACAATAGCATTTAATTTCTTATTGTATTATTTGGTAAGACATTGTCATTTCTTGCAACTACAACTATTACTAATATAATTATTAGTTAACATTTGAGCATTTATCACGTGCCAATTGATATAAGGGAAGTCTCATAAATTACCTTATTTAATAATTTTAATATTACTGTGAGACAATTGCTATTATTACAATTCTAGACAAAAATGAGGTTCAGATAGGAGAGATAACTTATCCAAGATCTTATAGTAGTAAGAGATTACATGTCTATCTCTTGGCTTCTCCCATGGGGATGTCTAAAACTATGCTATGTCATATCCAAAGAGCCCACCTAGCAGATAAGACAGGTATATGAGCATCATTGTGCAAATACACAAAACCTTCCTTATAGGTTCTCTTTACTCAACTTGCTCATAAACATTCAACAAACTATTTGTAAAGATTGGAAAGGGTGTTGTTTTTCTGTTTGTTTTACTACTGGTGAGCTTCCTCACTTCACCACAATTATTTTTTAATTTAGATTTTCTTATTTAAATATTTTACTTCATATTAGGCACGATGCATTCTTTATATTTCAGCTGTCCTTAGGTGAATATTAGTGGAAATTTTGATACTAGATTCTCATCCACTTTTGGTTACTTGTCAACCCACAAGAAAAAAAGTCCTCATGGGTTCTTTTTATCATGTTAATTGGCACATGACAAACAGGAAATGTTAACTAATAATGATATTAATAATAAGTGTAGCTATGATAAGTGACAATGTCTAACCAAATAATATAATAAGAAATTGAATGTTATCAATGTTGTATTATATATTCATGAGATTAGCCTCTTACATTTGCTATGGCAAATAAAAATACACATTTAAAAGATATTCTGCTTCAATAAAAAGAGATAAAGTATACAAGCCAATTGTTTTCAGACATTGGGTAACAGGCAGATATAGGCTGTGATCCTTCAGAGAAGGCAAATGAATTCCCTGGCTTTCTGCCTGGGGACATGTTCATAATTCACGGCAGATCAAATTGGAGCTCAGCTAATGAAGAAATATCTCTGAGCTGATGAGGCAAATATGAGTTACAGGATCCTAAAACAGCTGAGGTTTGTGGAGCAGAATCCTAGAAAATAGACAGCTACGTAGAGGAAAGGGCCCAGAAGTCTGCATGAAGATTTGCCGGGGGGTCTTGACTGAGAGAAGATGCCTAGGCACAAGGCAAACAGCTGTGCGGCATAGCAGAAATTATTTCCTGCAGAGGTGAGAGCAAAACCGTGATACCAAAGACCTTTCAGTGGCGAAAGATGGAACTTTGGTTCAGGAAGACTGGAGACATCTTCCTAATAAACTGAGGCATTCAGGTTGAGATCACAGAAAAGTCACAACTTAGTAATTAGGACTATATGCTAAAATAAAGGCAATACCCTAAGTACTATGTCCTAAATAATAATAAAATCAAGCTTCACAGGAACAATAAGATCTACCAGTAATTGAACTGCTTGTGAAGAAAGAAAGATGGCAAAATCCAGATGCCTTATAGCACATCAGTATAATATCCAGAATATAATCAGAATTACTAGGCATATGGAAAAAACAGGGGAAATGTGACTTTTTAAAAAGCAGTCAATATAAATAGACCATGCAATATCCTAGATTTAATGAACTGGTAGAATCATTTATAAAGTTCAAGGACCTAAAGGAAAAAAATAGTAATAATGACTAAACAGATGAGAAACCTCAACAGAGAAAGTAAAATTAAATAACAGAACTAAATAGTAATTATAGAACTAAAGAGTCCTATATCTAAAATTTTTTTAAAAACACGAGGTGGGCTTAAGAGCAATTTAGAGACTGATTACAAATGGGTGAGTCAACTTAAAGATAGATCGACGGAAAATATTCCGAAAAACAGAAAAAAGACTGAAAGAAAATTAACAGAATGTATTCCTCCTATCCAGCTGAAACTGGTGAATATAGTTAATAACAATGTAATGCACATATGAAAATTGCTAAGAAAGTAGATTTTAAATGTTCTCACAACAAAAAAGTATGTGAGGTGCCAAATATGTTAATTAGGTTGATTTAATTTTTCCACAACAGGTGTGTGTGTGTGTGTGTGTGTGTGTGTGTGTACATATATCTCAGAAGATTACACTGTGCCTCACAAATATATACAATTATTAGTTAGTTAAAATTTTAAATATAAACAAATAAAACAAAATTTTTAAAGGGAAAAAAATAATACATAAAATTAAAAGACCCTCCAGAACCCATGCAAAAATAGAAAGCAGTCTAACACACAGGCAATTGTGTGTTAGCAAGGAGAAAAATAAAGGACAGAAAAGATTGTTTTTTGAAGAAATTTCCTGCTTTCGTAAAACAAATCAACTTTCATATCCAAGAAGTTCAACGTATGCTGAGAAGAATAAATACAAAAACAACCATATCTAGGCATATCCAAAGCATACTGCTAAAAAGATAAGATGAAGAAACATTTTGGAGTCCACCAAAGGAAAAAAATGATAGATCACAATTGGGGTACAAATATATAAAATCAGTTAATTTATCACCGGTAGTAATGGATGCTAGAAAACACTCCAACATCTGTAAAATGGTGAGAAAAAAGAGGTGTCGACCTGAAATTCTATATTCAGTGAAATTATTTTTCAAAAATGATGAAGTGAAGACAATTCCAAATAAAAGCTGAGAGAATTAATTGCCAGCAACATTTTATGAATGTTGAAAGAATTTCTTCAGGCTGAAGGAAAATATCACTTGATGGAAACAGTTAGCAGGAAAGTTCCACTGTCCTCAAAAACACAGAATCTAGTACAGCAGTGAGCATCAAACTATGGCCCTAGTCCAGCCTGCTGACTGCTTTGTAAAGTTCTATTGGAACACAGCCACACCTATGTATTAATATATTGTCTATAGCTGCTTTAGACCTACGATTGCAGACTTGAGTTTTGACAGAGACCATCTCTTACCAAGTCTTATTGAACAGGATAAAAAGCAGAGAACATGGCAAAACATAACAAGGATAAAGTATAATAGCATATAGCACCAATCTACGCATTGAGGAAATCCAAGTGGCTCTTTTTTAAAAACAAAAAAAATGTGCTACTTGGAAATTTTTATTGGTTGAATGAGAAGTTAGAAAAGTAAAAATATATGGATGTTATAAAAGGCCACTCCCCAGAGACTTTGCCTATACCAGGACAGAAGAATTGCAAATGTTTATTTGATGTTATCCAGTGTTAAATTCAAGAAGCAGTATGAAAAATAAGATTATATTGATTTTACCAGGTTTTCAAATTGACTGCTAGAAAAATTGAATTTTGGATTAGGTGCCTCATTTCTACCTGAAAGAAGTAAATATATAAAGCATTTGTGGATGGTTTATACTGTATGCAACTTTTACAAGGCTTACTTCCATAAAGTATAAATTCCTAAAAAAAATCCTTTCACAGATTGGAGATTTGTTGCCAAATTTGTCTGGCTGTTAGATTGCAACAGCACAGGTGGGAGTTTAGGGAAATAAACAGTACTCATAAGGACCTGTTGATAAATTTGAGCTCAGGCTTTTTCACCCCTCGTATTCTCTTTCCTTTCTCTCTCTTTGCACATCTGTGACACTGGAGTCTGGCCCAGAGGAAGAACACACAGTTGAGATAAAGAGATGTGTGCCAAGAAAGCCGAATATTCAGATCAGATGGGATGCAGATGAACATCTGTGCTGAGAAAAGAAAGCCAAGGACGATATTCTCCCAACACTGAAATAGCTATACAGAATTCTACCCCTATAAAATCTCCCTCTTTTTGTCATGAGTTTTGCACTTGAAGAAATACTGTCTCTTTCTATCCTGCACTTAAAAGTTATTTGCTTGCTTCTCTGCAGGTCTGAGTGTGTGTGTGTGTGTGTGTGTGTGTTTCTTTTTTCAGTTTACCAATTCAAAGGCACAGGCAAACCTCCTATTATTTGTGTCCATATTTAAAGTGGGCCTGACAGTCAGATTTTTGCACTGACAAGCACACAATAAAAATCATGTACTGTTACTAGTTTTCTAGGCAGAATTATTTCATAACAATTATCTTCAAATCTCCAATGTTCTGTGTGCTCAAAACCAATTGTCTTTATTTTAATAATTAAGCCAAAGTGACAGTGGGTGACAGCTGCAATTGGTTTCATTTGTGAAGCAGGCACTGCTTTCAGTATCACCATGGAATCCTTCTGGCTGGGTGTCAGAATATTTAAGCCATTGAATGTAACCACATTTGCAGTCAGACTAGGTGCACGTTTTCAGACAAACACATTTTGTGTGTATGTGTGTGTGTAACATCATACACTTTCTCACCAAATCCCAAAAGCTTTAGCAAGATTTGTAAAGTACAAATCTACAAAATATTTCATAGATGCAAAGGGTATTTCCTATGAAACAGCTTTGTTTCTTGTTGTCCCATTAAGCCAAGGGTGGGCCAAAATTTTCTGTAAAGGGCCAGATAGTAAATATTTTTGGCTTTGCAGGCCTTATGGTCTCTGTTGGAACTACTGAATTTGCCCCTGTAGTTTGAATGCAGCCATAGACAATATGTAAATGAATAGGTGTAGCTTCAGTCCAAGAAAGCTGTATTTACAAAAATTGGCAGCAGGGAGAATTTGGTCTATGGGCTGTTTTAAACAACCATTCAACATATTTTATTTATAATATAACACACCATTTTAAGTTCTTATTCCCTTTGTGGTTATTAAAACTACAAAGCATTACTAGAGGTAGAAAGAAAGAGTGAATGTGGTTTGAAAATAAAAGATCTGGGGCTATTTTCTATTGAACAACTCAACACTGTATTTTATATAAATATTACAGGCAATATTTACATGGCATGCAACAAATTACTTCCATGTATTACAGATGATCTCATTCATTTCAGTAACAGCTTTGTGAGTTAGGAATCACAAGTTTGATTCGTCAGCCCCATGAAGCTTAAACAGGTTAAGTGGCTGGCCCCAATGTCACAACTGCTAAGTACAAAATCAGGATTTTTACACTTTCCATTTGAATTCTAAAACTTTTATTTTGGAGAGCAGGCCATTGGGGGACTGATATTTGGGGGTAATTTTGATTGCATAGAAATGGTCCTAATTCAGCCCTTGATGTGCAATTACTGTTAGAAGTGACAAAGAAAGTAAATACTTTTTATATTATTAAATTAGTGGAGACAGAAAGACTGGATAATTAAGAAAAAAACAGAAACAAGCCTAAAATACGTACTTTTTCTTTAATAACACTATTTCTTTGCCTGAATTAGAAAGGTAATTTTCTCAATGATCCACTTGACTTCCCCCAGGGGGACAACACCTTAGTAGTCTTTTATGAAGAACTCCTCAAATTCAAAAAGAGACTCTGTAGTGATTCACCCATGGCCAAACGGCATTAGAGCAGTCTGCTATGTATGCTTTCTTAAAATAGCCTCTGTGCAATTTTTACTGGTACAGATTATATTGTGTAAAAAAGCTAAAAGTAGAGATAAACTACAGCACTAGGAATTTTGATGTAGACGCTGAGCAATCAGCACAGGAAACCATGCTCATGAATCCTATCCACAGCTCTCCTGTCTGCTTTAGAACTAACCACTTTAAGATGTTACCATCTAACTTTCCTCTAAATTGATGATTTTCTCCAACAAGGAAAAACTATTTTGGACAAACTGTCTAAAACATTTTTGCCACATTGGTCTAAGATCACAGGGTCTATAATTTGCATTCTTTAATTTTTTTTTCTTAATGGCTTTTTTAGAGAAAACCAAGTTAAACTATTTCACAGTTATATGTATGTAAAATCTGAGAATGTTGGTCCTTTATGAAGGATTTGGAGATGCTGAAACTACATAAATATTACGATTAAAGCTCTTTAACATAAGGTTAGGTGAAAAGAACGTATGAAAACGTGTATGCAGTGGGCACAGCTCTTCACACTACTAAGGCGCTATTGCTGAAGTGTAAAATGAAAAAGCAATATGACAAATATAAGCAGCTGTTTTCCTGTGCACACAGATGTCAAAGGTGAGAGGTGGGACTGAGAGAAGGCTGGGAATTTTAGAGAGTGAGCATGTTTCTTCACCTATCCAGGTAGAGGCAAAGTCACTATTTCTCATTGGCTATAAAATGTGATGTTATTCAAGGAAACAGTTTTCACTTCATAACCTACTTAAGAACAGTCGGTGGCACCTTAACTTGAGTTTCTGACAATCTCATCTATTGAGATTTATAAAAGTGGTCCTGTTGAAATGGTTTCCTAGTCTTTACAAGGGTACACCCCACTTTCCCATCATTTTATTTCTATCAAAGGGTAATGAAAAGAGTGCATGGTAAGCAGTGACAGCTGAGTTTTATCTCCCTTCCTTTATTGAACTCTGATTAGCAAGTTACCAAAATAAATTGCAACAGTATTATCATTACAGAAGAAACTCCCCACCAAAAATTAAAAAAACCAAGGATTTCTGAGGTCTTTTTAAAGTATTCCCAAAGAGTGGCACCCATAGCTAGGCTAGTCAGTATTAGATAGGTCATCGCTGGCAGGGACCATAAAATCATCACGTGCAAATACCAACACAAGTTCCAACAGCAGTGGGTATGGTGTGAGGGTGAGATACTGGGGCCAGTCCGGGGGGACACAGTGAGCGTTGAGAAAGTTCTTTAACAAAAGGCTGTCAGATATGATTTACTGAGCGGGCCTCCATTGGGCAAGCCTCACTGAGCACTCTGAATTCGAGCTTTCCACACTGGCAGACTTTTCCATAATCCAACAAAGACATAGAGTTATAGGCAGTTCATAAAAGTGATGTCTTTTGTTTAGTCCTAACAGGGTCTCTCAACAGGGGAGGCAGAATCAATGAAGTGCTAAATATAATATGAAATCAATTTCCCTTCTCACATCACCCTGAGGATAAGAAAAGAGTCTTGTTTGCCTGGGGCTGCGAAAAATCCAAATGTCTTCCGGGTGGTTGGGAGAGAAGACCAAGAGAATTTAAGAATATTTTTAGCTTAATTAGTTTAGGCACTTCATTTTGAGACAGATTTAGTGCATGTTTCATCTGGCGAAAGTATCACAGGAGTCTGAGTACGATCGCTTTTCCAGATAGAGGTGAAGGATTTTGGGAGGGGGCGTTATGCTGAATGAGACCCCTTTTCAGAAAAAAAAAAAAATCGTCTTAGTGGCTGAAGAAAGAGAATCCTAAATTATGATCCAGGACCAAACCTAACAACTTAGAGTGATTTCTAAACATGATGATGTAACTATTTGGGTGACTCTGTGGCATAGCGGAGATTGATGGCAAACATTTTAAGCTGAACTGAATTGTTTATAAACCGTGCTATGTCTGAGAGCGTGGGTATATTTCATGTGTGACTATTGTATAACTACGGGCCTATTTGCAAACACAGATAACATATAAATACTTTGATTATTTTCCTTAATAGAATTTATCATAAAAATGAGGAAGAGTTACTTGTTTAGGAGACGGTTGAGGTGTGAAAGTTGTATCTTACTCTGGTGTATGATAGGGAGCATTTTACTGAAATCAGACACTCTGGATCTCTCTATAATGTGTTTTCCAGCTCTGTGATTCCAAATATATATTCCTCTGTATTTCTTTTAAAATGTTTTCTTTGCAAGCCCGTAACTAGTCTGGACCAGTCCATCTGAAATTATTTGTGACATTGGGTATTTTTCAATTTTCTTCAAGGGGCAGTTTATTCGATAGCACAGATAACACCATCCTTTTGTTAACCTATGCTGCAAATGGGTAATTCTTGAAATTAAGAGACAGAATATCCGAGTATTGATTTTATTCCTCTGTGAAAGAGATGTCCAGACGAAACTCGGTATGAAAAAGGTTTTTTTGGAGAAACGTCTCTGAAGGATAAAAGGGAGAGAGAGACTAGGAGTAGCTGGGTCTCACATTTTCGAAAGGAGAAAGGGAAGGAAGAAGCTTAAGGTAGGAAGAAACTTACATTGTTGTGGAATTCTGAAAAACTCTCAGACAGGCTGATGAGGAGCTCCAGAGGGAAGATTGCCTGTAAGAGGAGCCCTGCATTTAAAAGCAATGGCTTAGCTCTGGGACCCTCACTGTGCACGCTGGTGCCCGCACTGTGCCTAGGCATTGTCTGGGAGAAGTCCAGAGGGAGCGTGGTTTGCATTCTTAATATGTGGCAGCTGGAGGCTATCAGCCCCCTATATTCCTTTCAACAGATTCTCTCTTGAGGGACAATCCAAGTCTCATGCTCTCATGGTTGCCACAACTTGAAAATCTCATTTGTGGAATATTATAGAATATTGATATTGTAAAACTAAAAAAAAAAAAAAAAACCACAAAAACAAAAAATGAAACTGCATGTGCAATCACACTGCAAGTCTGATTTCAACATATTTAACTCAAACATACATGATAGGTACAAACTATTCAAGGCTAATTCATAAAAAATCTAAAATTAAAATAATTTCATCCATCAGTTGTTTATTTTCCTTGACATTCGAAAGACCGTTAATTACAGCATTAGCAGCAATCGTCCTTGGATCATCTCCAAGCGTATTAGACTTCAGTGAAGTCATACTTTCAGAAAATCTAGTATAGTTTACAAGGGTCATTTAAAAAAATAAAAAGGCAATTCATGTTTAAAAATAATGAAATACATTATGTGTCCACTGGTTGTGATCATCCAGAGGAATAACTCAGCACAAAAGCATAAAGAAATGTGTCTTCACTAACTCCTTCTTTTTCCTTTACTCGCCAATCTTTTTTTACTCGTCCAAATTCCCCGAAGTTGCTTTGTATTTTGTGCTGCTCCCAACTGTGAAAGAATCACCAGAGCACAACATACCAGGGTGAATGAGACTTTCTCCAAACGTTTCCCTTCTTTGGAACTCTACGGTCCCATCTTATGTTCTGTTCATTAACAGTCTTTTTCTCTGCCAAGACCCAGATGAATGCTTTGAAAACATAATGTGTATTAAGCAGGTTTTAAAAGAAAAGAGAACCGTCCAGCTTATTGCCAATAATGGGAGTTTATTATAAGGGTACACAGAGAGGCAGGGTAACGTTCTCTGGGTGCACTTCCAAGTCTGGGTTGTATCACGTGCTTCACAGAGAAACACACTCACATTTCAGATATATTTAGGATATTATCTGAGGCCAAGTGAGGTTCCCTTCCTGAGTATACCTGCCATTGTCACTTCTCATGAGAGACTTTGTTCGAGTCTGTTCGTCCAATGCGATGCAGCGTTTTGGGCCACGTCACTACAGAGGTGGTTGACCTACTATACGCCCAAGCTAGTCATCCCTTCTATGGCCTGAGCATCATTCCCTAGACAAATCAATGGCAGCTATGCTGGCAAGGTTTATTTTCTCATAGCACTCATGGCATGAATCAGAGCTGCTTTGCACATAAAGAATCTCTTGGGGCTGCTTTCCGCAGAAGAGGCCAATTAGAATTTTATGGACTCTCCAGCACAAGTGTTAATGTTTGATAAAACCTAACTATGTTACTCCTTGCACTTAACTGCATTTAACCATTGTTTCAATGCCTGTTACTCAAAGAGCTATGCTTGCATTACCCTTACAGTGCCCGTGTTTGTTTCAAAGCATGCTGCGTGTTCTTCTTTTGCAAAAGGCCAGGATTGCTCATCAACCATTGGCTACATGCCCTGGACTAATCATTGTACTTTTCGGTACTTAAGTGAACTTTATCTTCTGATCTTGTCATGGACTTTAACTTCTGTTTCTAGTTCATGATCATGACTGTTTTTTTTTTAATGACAACTTGGCTCTAAATTCAGGTTGCTGTGTGATTATTTAGGACACCAAATTCTTTGCAGCTCATATGTGGCTCAGCACCATGAACAAGTAAGGGTGTAAGGCTGCGTCTGCCAATAACAGGAGCCCAATAAAGTTAATTGTTTCTCCGTTAGGCACTTTGCTAGTGCCCTGAACACATGGAATCGATTATCTGGCACTGCAATGTTGTTAAATAAAATGTGCAAAAAAGAAAATACAATTATTGCTAAAGTAAAAACATACCACGAGGGGTTATTAAAAAAGCAAGATGTTTTACATTTTAAGGATGTTTCGCTGCTACATGTGTGTGTTTGGTGAAAAACGATTAGCTCCAAGACACTGTCGTGCCAGTGTTAAACTTTTCCTTCTGCTTCATTGTCTTCCAGTCGCCTGAAATAAATGGAAGCAGACTTTTCATTCTGAAGGAAAAGGATCTTTTTT
>RJWJ010013994.1:24069-38911 GCA_004363605.1 Indri indri | reverse complement strand
TGTGTGTGTAAAGCACTTGAATATTTCTACACAACTTAACTCACTACCTCAAGTATTTCTCAATGTTAAAAATGCACTGGAGAATTGCAATGCCCTTCCTGTTTGGTAACTACTGCAAAGTTGCCTCTGGTTTGTTCCATACCTGGGCTACACCTGGACAATGTTAACTGTGGATACCAGTGGTTCCCAAACCTAGCTGGGACTCAGAACTGTATGGGGAGTTTTAAAAGTGTATGTTCTTGAGTTTTACCATAGTCCTACTGAATCAGCCTCTCCAGCGTGGAGCTAGCAAATATGTGTTTGTACAAGTGATGTTGACACCAGTCTGAGTGTACATATATCTAATTCAGGTTGGCAGTGAATCAATTTTGAGTTGCTCATTTAAACAGCTCAACTGGCACTCAGGTTAAGTGACTGCTACCTGTTCCTATTGATGTTATTCTCTCAATACCAGCAGATCTGGGTAGACCCTCTCAAGGGCTTTAACTCTAATGGATTGATGCTCCCATGTTCCATTGTGAAATCCTAAGAGATCTTGGCAGATATGGCCTTGAAATTGCCTGGCTGATGGGACTGATGCACCAAATGGATTTGGGGAATATTCTTTAATATCTTCCCTCAGCAAGATGTTGACATGGATTTCAAACAAGCAAATCAAACCTGGAAGCCTCCCAAATGCCACATGAGAGATTATAAATAAACTCTTGGTTCTGTTGATTCTTCTTTTTTTAGTTTTCTATGTTTATACAATTTCTTGGTTTAGAAATCTCCCCACTATAAACCCAGCTTCTCGGTCTGCTAGAGCTCTCCATTAGATAGAATTGCATGCAAGCGACAAGGGCACCAAACTGCCTGCTAAAAGCCTGAGACAACGGCTGCTTGAACTTTTTAGGGCACTAAGTGGCACTGGAGGACAACCCACTTCAATTACTAATTTTCCTTTCTTTAAAAGTATTTTAGTAAATCAATTTCCATTAGCATCTCATATGGTGTGTTTGTGAGTTTGGCAGAGTAGAGCAAGGCATTTCAAGATCTCAGCATTCCTTCCTTCCCTGGAGAGACAGAGAAATGCATGCTTGCTCTCATCCCTGGGGAAATGGTCCCTTATGAGTCAAAATTGCTTTGCTCTTGGCCAGGGCAGCTTCTGAGACATCACCTTTCACCTCCTAGTCCAATCCCTCCTCCTTTCCTTTTGGGGTTTAGCAGTTATGGAAGTTGGGAAGAATGAACACATTGTTGCATTTGTTGATAGATCAAGTCACCTCAACATTTATTTCTCATTGCTACATACCAAGCACTTTGAAGAATACAAGGTAAACGATGGCGAGAATACATTACGTATACTTTCTAATGCAAAGTAGAGAGTGATGAGTAGCATAAAAGAGGAACACAGAAATTGCCACATGAACTTTGTGGTCAGGGCTCACATATCATGTAATGGAAGAGAAGGTTGTGGGGAGAGGTTCCCTCTCTTCCCCTTTCTATCTCTAGCCCCCCAACTCTAAAACATCTGGTGTAACATAACTCCCAAGCTGCCTGTAAGGTCTTGTGTGTCAGTAGTCTCTGTTAAAATCCAGCATTTGTGGGGTTCAGGAGGATTGAGGCCCGCTTTCCAGCAGAGTGCATCAGAGTCATTTGGGAAGCTTAGCGAACAGGAAGACTTCTGTCCGTACCACAGGGATCCAGATTCACAGTCCTGGGGTGGGTCCCTCACATCATCTCCAGGCACATGTGCAAAATTCTCCCAGGAGTCAGATCAGTGTCTCTCCACAGAGATTGTCAACTCTTTAAGGGCCAGAACCTTCACCTAAACTGATTTTATGTTTCCTGAAGCACCTAATCCACAAGAAGATAGGGAGAAAAGTAACAGCTGAGCACAGAGCACATACTTTATGGCATTTAATGCCCACATGAAACCCCTTCCACAGAAGTAGAGACGCACTGAGAAAAAGATCAATTGATTGACCTAAGGTCATAGGTGGTCAGTGGTAGAACGTGGGCATGGACTGAGATCTCCTGACTCCAAGTTCAGTGCTATTTCCTTGTTGCCTCACAGCATATATAGTAGTTACTCAATTAATATCTGCTGAATGGAACTGAATCAGAGAAAAAGTAGTGCTTCCAGAGCACTGGTGAAGAAAGTCGTAATTCTGGCACCTTTCCACAGGGCAGGGCCTCCGGACCTTGGCATTGGGGTGCCTAGGCGATTACTCCACAGTCGCAGCTAGATGAAGTCTGCAGCCAAAGGTGGGGGCATTGGAGCACCATCCAGGCCGGCATCGCATCTTTTTTCCTCCTCAATTCTGTCATCCTAACAATGACTGTATAGAGGTGCACAGTGATGTTGGCAAAAGATGCTTTTCTGGCCCTGCCCTTTGAGACAGAGAAAGGGAGAAGCCACCATAAAAGGTCCCATTGCTGTTCTCTCAAAGTTGGCTTTATTTGTAATGGTTGCCTGAGCAGAGCTCACATCCCTATTTCTGAAGAGATACACTCATTACGTGAATAATTAAGGCAGGTGGAAACTTTGCACCTATAGCCAAAGCAGTAGGTTTTCTGCAGTACATATTTATAATGTAGTTTTCTTTCAAGATATTAAATATTACATTTATCTTTTATTTGAAGTAATTTCTACTAGTAAAGGATGTTTCCATAATAGTATATAAATCAATTTCAGAAGAAAGAAAATTAATTAAATATTAGATGGGCTAAGTTGACTAATGTCCACATGAAAATTTTTGGCTTGAGGTATTTAGATGAAAAATTTTAATTATTCTTCTTCTTCTCATTAAATATTTTCTGTACCCTGAGATAAAAAATGTTTATAAGGTTTATTTCCCCTACATGGCTCAAAGCCTTTATCTTGATTCATTGGATCTTCTGGCTTTCTTCTTCAATGCTGTGATTCACTGGTTTCCTGTCATTTCACTCCGCGGGGTCTGGTTTTCCCATTGACAGCCTGCGGTATAGTCTCAGCAACAAGAATTAGCCCGAGGTAATTTGGGACTGTTACTGTGGCTCCCTGACTTGTTTGGGTCTACAGGGAGATGGCCATGACCAAACAAAACAACAACCAAAAGGAAAGGCTACCGGGTCCTCCTGTATTTGGACAGCCCAGATGTTATTTACAGCCTTGTTTATGAAGTATTTTCTTGACCCTGCTGGCTAGGATCCACACACTTTGTCCTTTTAAGAGCACACACGTCCTGTCACATGGTGACAATGTGCCCTGAACAAGTAAACAGGCTGGAAGACTATTATAAGGGTAGAAAAATCTTTTAGCATAACATTGCTATTCCCCCACCCTACCTCTAAAAGAGACAAAGGAAAGCATGGAGGAAGAGAACCAGAGACTATTTTATTTTTAGATTTTCTAATAACCATAACTACTGCTGCCATTTTGAAACTCCTACTATGTGCAAAGTGCTATGACTAAAGAAGTCAGATAGTCCATGAGCCCAAATTTCAAGGTCCTCAAGCGGCTATTCTAGTAAGAGGCTGATACTGGTAAATGGTAGACTACCTACAATGTGAAGATGCCATTGCTATAACAGTTGGGGATGGGTAGCGAATATTCATTCTAAAGTTATTTATAATACTGAGAATATAGGAACTATCACACACCTCAAATTAGGAGACGGATTACCTAAATTATAGTCTGCCCCTAAATGGAAGGCTGTGCTGCCCTGTTTCCTTCCATCACCACCAGAAGTCTCCCTGGCCAAACCTTCTGCCTAGGCTCTCAACCCCCATGGCAGGGGACATTCTGTAGGCTGATCCAGTTTCCCACTGGATCACTTCCGAAATCCCTCCACCATGCTGTTGTCGGGAGAATGCTCTATGTCTTCAACGTATGGTCTCAATCTCCTTGTTCTCACTGAAACCTGACTGCCCCCTGAGAATAGCCCCCTGGGCACTCTTAGGAGTTGTTGCTTTCTCACACCTTGGCTCTCATAGCACTTGGAGGTGGACGGGTACCTACTTTGCTCCTCCCTTGAAATCTCCTGTTTTCTTGATGCTCACATGCTATAAGGAACTGGCTGCTATCCACCCTTATTGAGGTAATTAACTGACAGTCTCATCGTTTTTTCTCACTCACTAAGGATTTTTAGCACATGACTCCCTGCCTTCCCATCTTCCACCCCTCCTGACATCGTTCCTGGAAACTTTTAAACACCCCCATAGATGACTTGGCTAATGTCCTGTCCTCAAAGTTCTTTGCTGTCCTCAGTTTTGATGTTCTTTTCCTTTACAACACCTCTGCTAGCCTCTTCAGTAGTTCTACCCTAGGATTTACATTATCAATTAGTGTACTGCCTCCAAAATTTCAAGCTTCCCCTCTCTGTCCACTATCTCCTGCTTTTCCGACTTACTTATTGTAGTGCCTTTACTCTATTTCTTTGGCCATGGATTGGGTTGACCAATCCATCCACCCTATCGTTTTTCAGTGACCGTTATCTACCCCACTATATGTCCCAATATCTCTTTCCCTACTAGACTCCATGGTTCATTGCTATAATCACTTCTTTGCATAATTCCTCAATCCCCATAGTGAGTTGAATAGTGTCTCCCCAAAATTCATGTCCACCTAGAGCCTCAGAATATATGACCTTATTTGGAAATAGGGTCTTTGCAGATATAATGAGTTAAGATGAAGTCATCCTAGGTTAGGGTGGACCCTAAATCCAATAACTGATGCCCTTATAAGAAGAGAAGGAAGAAACACAGAGACATAGACACAGGGAACAGGGCCACATCAAGATGGAGATAGAAAATGGAGTTATGCTGCCACAAGTCAAGGAATGCCAAGGATTGCTGGCCACCGCCAGAAGCGAGGAGAGAGGCATGGGGCATTTTCTTCCTCAGTGCCTCCAGAGGAAGCCAATCCTGATGACACCTTGATTTCAGGCTTCTGGCCTCTTGAACTGTGAGAGAATAAAATTCTATTGTTTTAAATCACCAGGTCTGCGCTAATGTGTTACGGTAGCCCTAAGATACTAATGTTACCCTGTCCCCTCTCTTCCACCATTATACTCATGCAGCAAAAACCCCAACGCTGACAAACCCAGCTCTACACTCTCTCTGTGCCTGCACCTAAGTGGCAGATTTTAGGTGAAAGAAAACTCACAAATGTACTAACTGGTCTCACTTGACAATTTTAACCACAGATCTTACATAGTCTCTCTATATTTCCTGGTAATTGAACTACATTTTGTAGTGTACTCCTTCTACTCTCTGAGGCAAATATTTCATACTTTCTTTTCCCTTCCTAGTTGGTGATTCTGCCTTTTGTTATGCTGAGAAAATAGAAGAAAAGAGAAGAGAAATAACTACTCCCCACCAAATCTACCAACCTACCTGTATTTGGATATGCATTTTTCTCGTTTTCTCCCATCTCACTCATTTAATGCATAACAAGTATTTATTAAGTAGGTTCCATCTACCTGGCAATATTATTCTGGGGATAGTAAATTAACAAAATACCTTCTCTTTTGGTGATTACATTCTTGGGTAAAAGACAAACAGTAAATCAATATACAAATGCATATTTACTGTATTACCAGACATGAAAAATGTTATGAAGCAAAAGAAAGGAGGTTGAAAGCATAGCCTGTGGTCAGGAGTAGGGTACAGTTTCAGGGAGGGTATTCAGAGGGGACAACTGTGATTAGATCTGAGCAGAGATCTGAATAAAGTGAGGATGGATGAACTATCTGGGCTTCTTCCTAAGTCCAACATTCCATCCCTTGTGTTCTGGATCCCATTCTCCTTGTCCTACTCAAGGACTTCTTTCCTACGATTTTCACCCACTTCTTTCTTACATTATCTATGTCTCCTTCTTTATTGGATCTTGCCCATCAGCATGCAAACATGGTTTTAATATCTGCCATCTTGTCAAAAATGCTCTTGGTATCCATGTCTCCATTTAGTTACCACTCCATTACTTTTCTTCTCTTTACAGAATCAAACTAAGGAGGCATTTGGATGCTGCTAAACCTAGTCTTCTCCCACCAGAGAAACCCGTTCCTGGCTCCATGGCCTCTGCCTTACAAGGGACTTTTCCCTACACCAGCCCTTCTGTAGCGGGGCATCTAATCCCTTAGGAGGGTACATGTTCTTCTCTAGACCAAAGCCTTTTTTTGCTACAAAGGAGGCTGATGCTTGATTCATGTGGTTAATATCTAGTTTAACTTCTAGGATTGCACAGAGCAAGTTTTTTCCCCATCCAAAGAGCACACCTGTCCTCACGTGTATTCTCTTCAGTATGTTCAATTGTTATCTCTGGTGACTTTTATTATAATCTGTCCAAATTTTGATAGTATTCTAGTAGAATCCTCTTTTCTAACTTGTAATTTTGTTGCTTTAAAATTTCATCTGTACTCTGTTAAAGTCTATCTTAAATGCCACTACTTTTTTTTAAAAAAAAAAAACTATCTCTAAAAATAATACTAAACCACTGACAATATGTCAAAAATATTTATAATTAAATTTGATCTGATTCTTTGAAAACTTAATATTAGATTCACCACAAGTTATTATATAAGGAATAAGTACACAAAACAAATAAAGTTCTAAGCTGATACAACTGAAGACAAGAAAGTTGAGTTCCTTCTTAAAGGAAGATGTCCAACAATCATTCTTACCTTCTTTCAGTTAATGACTAAGTTTACTCAATTTCTTAAATAGTTTTAAAAATTTATTTCTATCTCTACATTCCTACCATCACTTTTAGTTAATATTTCATTATCTCTTGCCTGCATTCTTACAAAATGAAAAAGAAGAAAGTAGAGGAAAAGAAATCAGTTATTGGAGACTTCCTGTGTGCTGGGCAGTTTGCAATATGGGGATATAGGAATGAACACTCCATGTCCCAAAGGAGCTTATAGTCTGAAAGGGAGACACATGCAAACAAGTAATCATGCTATCGTGTGATTAGGATGACAATAGCAACAGTATGAAATGAAGTGTTAGCACCGAGGAAGGAATGATTAACTCCTGTCTGGGGGTGTTAGAGAATCCTTTCCGGAAGTCACTTCTGAGCTGGCAGTTAAGGGAGCAGGGCAAGGCAACCCAGTAAGAAGGAACAGATACTTGGCCTGCTGTGATGCTCCAGCCCTCGCCTACCTTCTCCATCCTCTAATTCACACTAAAGGGGTGGACCCCCTCAAAATGCATATGGTTCTCCCATGCATTCCATGTGGCTTCATGCTTTTGTACTTTTGTGTGTTTTGTTCCCTTCATTCCCTACCCTTTACCTCTAAGTAATGATAGCCAGGGAAGATTTTGGACAAAGGCAAAACATGATCAAACTTCTATTTTAGAAATACTATTTTGGGGGCTTTGTTGGCACTGAATTGAAGAGGAAAAAAAGACTACAGTTAGAGAAACCAATTACAATACTACCATAAGAGTTAATGAGACTCTAGACCAGGGGTGGGTAACCTGCAGCCTTAAGGCCACATGTTGCCTTCTAGGTCCTTAAGTATGGTGTTTTGACTGAATCTAAATTTTACAGAACAAATCTTTTTATTTTTATTAATACATTTTTGTTAATATTTTATATTTTTATTTTATTTTTAAAATGAATGTATTTAAAATACCAAAGAATAAAATAAGTTTCAACAAAATAATCCTCCCAGATTGACTGGCACAATTAGAACATTAGTAAGCCATAAGGGCTAAATTGATGGCTGCTACACTTATAATTTAGTTCTAACTTCCCCCACCTGACTGGCGCCACTACTGCATGAGGCTGGTTGGCAAGAGTTTATGGCGGTCAAGTATGCCAATCCGTTATCAGCTTGTGACAGTGATACACCGTGTTTCTGTTTGAACTGCAATTTGTGAATAGCTGCACAGCTCATCAATCTTTCTTAATTCTGTCTGCTTTAACAGCCTATCATGTCAAAGAAAACCAAGAGAACACTGAAGGAAGAAAACAAATATTTTAATGAGGGTTGGGAATTGCAGTATTATCTTGTTTCTGCTGAATATAATTTGCTTGTTTTGTGATACTGCAATATCAACATTAAAGAAATTCAATGCTCACCAGTATTACAACACTCATGAGGACCACAAATATTTTAAATTAGAGGGAGACGTGTGAAAGTTCGTATTGCAGAAATTAAAAGATGAAAAGCAAAAGCAAAGACAATTCTTTCAAGCAGCAATAAGACCTGGAAATAATGCCACTGAAGCAACTTATGAAATAGCTTATGTACTTGGGAAAAAAGGGAAGCCATTCAGTGATGTAGAAATTGTGAAAGAATGCATTACTGAAGTTGAAGCACGGTTAGACCCGGATAATGCTTCAAAGTACAAACAACTGCCTCTTTCAAGAACCATAACTGATCAGCAGCATGAATTAGTCTTCAACTTAACAGAACAACATCATACAATACTTCAAAAGAAAAATATACATTATTCAATTGCTTTGGATGAATTAACTGATACTAGTGACTTGGTGCAGGTTTTATATTTCATTTGGGTCATAACAGACTATTTTCTTTGCTATGAAGAGCTACTTGCTTTGGGCACTCTTGCAAAAAGAATGTGGGTAACAGATATTTACAACAACTTTCAAGATAAATGTCATGAAGTTGGACTGAATTTGGTAAATTTAGTGAGTGTATGTACAGACGGCACACCTTCCATGGCAGGAAACCATGAAGGGTTCATTGCACAGATAAAAAAAAGTATTAACAGACCCAGATGCTCTTATTTCTTTTCATTATATCTTACATCAGCAAAATCTCTGTGCTAAAGCTACTACTTTAAGTGACACTTTGCAACAAGTTATAAGTATTGTTAACTATATTCATGCAAATGCAACAGCATCGTCAGTTTCATAACATGCTAGTAACACGCTAAAGTTGAACAATGAGGTATTCAGTGTGGATTTCCTGTACCACTCTAAAGTGCATTGACTATCACAGGGACAGGTGTTAGCCAAAATTGTATCTCTGTGAGAACAGATAGTTAACTTTTATGAAGAACAGATTCGGCAATGTGAATTACTGAAAGAAGATTTCTATAGGAATGCAGCATTTCTGTGTGATGTCATGTAAAATCAAAACAACTTGAACATTTCTTTGCAAGGTAAAACCAAGCCTGTATATGATATGTGACAAAAAAATCCAAGCATTTTGAAAAAAGCTATCTGTTTTCAAAACACTTCTTTAAAAGGAAATTTTGGATGAACGCTGTCCCCGGTTAGCAAAGGTCATTGATGAACAGGATGATATATGTGAATCATTTGAAGAATATGCAGCTGTTATAGACCTATTAATTGGAGAACACAACGAAAGGTTTACTGACTTTGAGAATCATGACGTCACACTCAAATTAGCATTTCAGCCTCACCTACTTGATATCACCAAGGCACCTAAAGAACTATAGATGGAATTGATTGAGCTCTCAGCAGATGACATTTTAAAGTCATTGTTTGATGCTAAGAAAGATCCAATTGAAATATGGAAAAATGCAGTAGAATATCGATGCCTTCTGCAACATGCCTGAAAAATGCTTTCTTGCTTTTCAACCACTTATTGATGCGAATCTACATTATCCTATCTAACCCAAATCAAGACACCCTTAGGGTCACAAATGACTGATACCCATCTAGAGGATCAACTGCAACTGCAGACTTCCATGCTGCAACTAAATAGTCAAATGCTTTCCAACAAAAAGCAGACACAACAAAGTCATTAAATAGTTAGTTAACTTTAGAATTAATAAATAACTTTCATTTTTTTGAAATTATTAATTACACAGTGGTTAGATTTTTACAAAATAATGGACATTTTTAAGTATACCTAATTGAAGTTTCTTGAATGTGGCCTTATTTGATTACAGCTAAATTAATGTGGCCCTCCAATGTGAAAATGTTCCTCACCCCTGCTCTAGACTAAGGCAGCTGCAGCAGAAAGGAGAGAACAGAGTAGATATGAGAGATGTTAAAATATGTATTCAAAGGTACTTGATGATTTACTGAGTGGGATGAGCAGAGAAAAGAAAGAATAGGATGGAGTGAGAAGGATCCATGATGACCCTTAGGTTTCTGTCCTGAGACATCGAGTGCTTGGCATTGCCACCAACCAAGGTAGGGAACAGAGGATGAAGGGCATTTGGGGGGAAGATTAATTCCATCTTGGCATAAGTGTCACATAGGTGACTTGGATAGAGATGATAGGAAGTAGCTAGATTTGAGACTAGAGCTCAAGAAAGAGGTCTGGGATATGGATTTACTTCGGGAGGTATCGTCAAATAAGAGGTAGTTAAAATAAAGGGGATGCATTTAAAAAGTGGAGAAAATATGGGTGAAACTCATGGTTTGTGTCTGAGGTGACTGATAGACATGGTTGATTTCTAAGAGGAAGTACTCACTGCTATCATAGAATGTTTGTTTGGAGCAGCCCAACTGGACAGAATGCTACAGGTCCCCAAATAAAATAGATGTCAGTTTCTCCAACCTGAGCTGGCTGAGAAAGACCCACCCTCTGAGACTGAGGTCCTTAAGCACTTGCCATCCTGCAAATAAGATTGTCTTGGTGCAAGAAACCTTCTTAGATGTGCCCACCTAAGAATATGATTTGCAAATGGTTTAATGATTAAGTGACTTTCCTATATAAGTAATTGCAGTAAGACTTGAAAACTTAGGAAAGATAATAAGTTATGAATTTTTTTTGAAAAAAATGGGGATGTGGTATAATAACAAATATAAACAAAAGGATAATAGTCTTGGCAGTCTGGCAAAAGAGATACAGAAGAATGCCCCCATTTCTCCAGTACTATGCTAGACAAGGCTGCACTGACTTGCCAACACAATGCATTGATGGAGTTGGCAGGTACAGAATATCTTTGAATAGTAAGGAGAGACACACCCAGCAACTGTAGTGAAGTAAAAATCTCTCTTAAGATTGCTCAATGACACTTATTCTGAGGAGCACAAAGTAAAGACTCAACAAACGCTTGTTAAATGTATCAATGACTTATTGTTTACCAAGCGATCTTCTAACCTTAATTTGCCTTTCCAAATAATTTCCCTTTTGGAAAGAGAAGATGTTGACTGTTGAACTTAGATATGTAACTGTTGTCAGGGATACACCGCCTGTGTATCTGGCACGTGGTAAGTGTTCAGTAAATATTGGAGAGATAAAAGAAAGGATGGATAAAAAGGTGTGGAGGAGAAGGAAAGAAAGGTTAGCTAAATTAGTACACATTTGTTCTGAAGACTTTGGTCAGTGTAAGGGTATGTTCTAGAACTGTAATTCTTAGGCTGTGTCTGAATTACTTGAAAAGCTTAAAAATAAAGACTCAACAAGGCTCCATCTTAGACACATTGATTCAGAATTTTAGGAGGTGACATCAGGCCATGTATATACTTTTAAACCTCTGCTACTGGTTGATTTCTGTTGCACAACCTGGTTTGAGAATTATTATCTTCAGATCCGATAGCTTTTTTCATAGATTGCCTTCTTTGTATGCTAATAGCCCTGTCTAGAAACAAGAAGGCAATCAGAATGCTTTTTATAATAGAAAATCAGCCAACTGGAAATCCTTCCTTAATTCCAAAGATAAACATTGTATTCATTTACCTCCATTGTTGACTTTTCCAAATTCAGGTTATCTTTTTGATGGAAAAAAATTGGGTTTTGTTTGAGCAGGCTGCTCATAAATATCTCTGGAACTGGGGTTGGAAGAGGAAAGGCTCTTTAGATCATTATGAAGCATGAAGTCGTGTCTGACAGGAAGAACAGGCTTCCAGAGAAAGGTGGTTTGTAGACCAAGGGAAAGCACCCCTGACAACAGATGCACAGCTTCAGAATCATACACACCATTGATACTTGCGAGATCTGTGGGCAAATGCTGCCTTGTTCGGTGACAGACTCATCTACATCTAAAAGTCTATGTTTTATTTATGCAAACAGCATCCCATATCATTAAGTAACCTGGAAGTAATAGAAGGCAATTTTCTGCAAATCCTTGTAAGATGCCAAATAAAAACTTTCCAAGTATTTTCTACACATTCCTTCTTTATGATAACTTGATGCTTAGAAGAGATTAAGATTTCTGGGCATAGTTGATAATGATCCATAAGAGAAATTCAGAAGAAAGGCAGTCATCTCTATAGACTCATATTTGTGAGTTTATTATATTACATATACATATATATGCATAAGCCTTTACTACTAAGAGGGTTGATCAATATTTGAACAGGAGTTGAACAGCTCCTATGCTTAAGACTCTCCTTCAAAATTTCAGGTGGTAGTGGATCTGTCAGGGTTCCAGTGAGGAATCAGATAGCACATTAAAAATATTTTAAATGAAACTAGTTTAAAGAAGGGATTGTTTATAGTGGCATGATCAAGATTAGGGAAATCTATAGGGAATGGTGAAACAACAATAAGGAGTAGGAGGAAGCTCTTACTACCCCTGGGCCTGAATGAACAAAGGGAACAGTGTTATCAGAAAGTGGGGACCCTGGGGCCCTGGGAGAAGGTCTTTCAATACGAGGTACGGCTGTCAAGGCAGGGAAGAAGCAGTGATGGAGTCGGAGGTTATTCCACCTCTCTCTTCCCAACCATCTGATCTTTGCTGGTTCCTTCCATTGGCCCAACCCATCTGGAAGCTAGAGGGCAAGGAAGTAGATGATGCAGCCCAAAAGGATGGCCTCTTAAGGCCCAGAGCAAAGTAGAGCATAGATTTGGGGAGGTCAGGGGAGAATAATTACCTCAATAGAGCAAACATACACTAAAGGGTTAACTAATGACACAAAGCAGAAACTGGCACCATCAAAATGCCTAGTGACAATCTATATGAACAATAGGGGAAAACACAGCCCAGCAGCTAAGAGCATGGACTTTGAAAGTCAACAGGTACTCCCTCAACTCCAGGCTCTAACGTTCACTACTGTATATGCAACCTTTGAAAGTTAGACTCTCTACACTTCATTTGGATGAAAATAGTTCTTACCCTATAGAACAGTTGTACTATTTATTTATTTGTTTGTTTGTTTATTTATTTACTTTTAGAGACAGGGACTCCCTTTGTCACCCAGGTTGGAGTGCAGCGATCACAGCTCACTGCAGCTTCCAACTCCTGGACTCAAAGTAGTCCTCCTGCCTTGGCCTCCCAAAGTGCTGGCATTATAGGCATGAGGCACTATGCCTGGCCAGTTATAAATTTAAATATGACAGCATATATAAACCTTTTGACTTGGTACCTGGCACATAGCAAGCACTCAATGTTAATTACATCATCATCATCATTATTGTTGTCATTATCATCGTTATCAATAGAGAAATTTGGTAGGGGAGGAACTTACCAATAGTTTTTGAGGTCAGAGAAGTATGGACAAATTTGGAAAGGTTGGAAGAAAGAAGAAGGAATTCTGAAGGGATTAACTGGAGAGAGAGATGGCATGAATAATGATTAGGAGGCAAGAATTCTTAGAGCATGTTGATGGGGTTATGTCAGGAGCGGTAGATTCATACTAGGAGTCATAAAACATAGAAGGAAGGGATGGTCCAAGATTTAGGCCCTTGAATGTCAAGTCAAAACATGTGAAAAAAAAACCCAAAAAATTTTAAAGCAAATGATAAAGTAAGGATAGCATTTTTAGAAAGGTTTATAATGTGGCAGGATTTAAGATAAACTTAGGCAGGGGACTAGTCAGATTATAACAGATTGAGGTTTGAATGAATGCTATACTCAAGGAACCTGAAAAAACACAGGGAAAATTAATAAAAGTAAAGCTATTGATTAATAATGCCTACGAGTCAGTGTAAGTACACTTACCCATTTATCCTCCTAACAGTTCCTGCAATCTTCTTATTTTCTGAATCTTGAATATAGCATTCATTCAAACCTCAATCTTCTTCTGCATTCAGTGACTCTAGTCATGGCAACATTTGATCATTGGTTTCTCACAACTTAAAAATTTTAAACAGAATAGCTATTCTTGAGTTCATAGGAGAAAGAAGGGCTTTTAATGATAAAAACACTTTTTGAGGACTTACAATGTTCCAGGTGCTGTGTTTCACAGGTCTTAAAGCACCTAATCTTCACAACCATCCTATGAGGAAATTCTATTACCATTCCCATTTTGTAGGTGAGAAAATTAAGGTCCAAGGCTTTTAAGCAACATATACAACACATACAACCAATAAGAATTTATAGTAGAATCTATGTTTGTACACAGGTGTTTGTGTTGCATGTTTCCCAAGAAAGACACAGAGTGCACAGCTTCAATTATTAAAGTTTGATTTTAAGGACGCTTGTTTCAAGCTATGTTATATTTCATCTCTTTATCTCATGTAACATTTTTTATAATTTAAAAGTCCTTTAGTATTTACCAGGTTTACATCCACAATCATATCTGATCCTCACAATGATGAAACAAGTTTAAGGTGGTTAACTAATTTGTTTAATGTCTCCAACTAGCAGAGTTGGGACTTAAACACCGGTCTTCAAATTTCAAATACTGTATTCCTTCCACTAGATTAAAAGAAAATTAAGAACATAAAACTTAACACGGCAACTGTGAATTTGGGTAGTTATCATAAATTGTAATAATCATTTATGAAGCACAGACTATGTCTTTGATAATATCCTGGGTACTGATATGACGAACAAATGGTCTCTGCTCTTAAGGTACTCGACACTTAGAGAGAAGACAAACAAACAAAAAAAAAAACAGGTTTAGAATGGGAGGGGTATCACTCCATCAGTAGAGAGACTAGGTAAGAGTTAGGAAAGGACCTGCCCAGCTTGGAGTGAGGGGAGATAACAGTTTCAGTGGCTTGTGGTTGGTGTGTAAAGATTTACTAGAGAAGTGATA
>RJWJ010013994.1:0-23969 GCA_004363605.1 Indri indri | reverse complement strand
AGTTAGCAATTCATAATTGGTGCATAACAATAACAGTTCCAAATATTAGTTGACAACTATGTGTTAGGCATTCATTTTTCTGGGTCTACCAAATGCTTTATCATCTCATTTAATCATCTCAAGAAAATTTTATAGAGGACATTATTTTCTCCATTTTATCGGAGAGAAAAATGAGGTTCAAAGAGTTTATGAAATTAGTATGGAAGTCATGAGGGTGGATGAATTAGGGCAAATATGTAGAAAAGAATAGAAGACAGCATACTGCTCAGAATGCTGAGAAATAGCTGTAACAAATATTTATTGAATACCTATTATGTGCCAGGTATAATTCTAACTGCTAGTAATTTTCCCTAGAATTAAAGTGAACAGTTCCTTTACTTCAAAAAAGTCCCCACTTTAAAAAAAAAATCTACAAATACTTCCTTAATTATAATGTTTGAAAAGTGCACCTGTGGGAATTCAAAGTGGAAGTTTTGTGTTTACCAATCACGAATTAGTGGTAGGATTTTGAAGAGCAAGACAATGTTAGAAGAATAATGTCAAATTATTGATGAGGAAAAGAAATCTAAGGATTTTAGATTTCAGTCTGATGCGAAAGCTCTTTGGGGGTAAGTTAGCAGAGAACAGTGACACAGGGCCTGACATTTGCACTTTGGCTGACTCTTCATTATCTGTATGATCCACTTAATAAATACACAGTAGGGTGCTAGTGTAAAGAGTGAGATAACACTTATAATAATCCATTGTTTGGCACAAGCTAAACACAAACTTGAGTGTAGATACTGTTAGAACCTAACTTTGAATCATATGTTGTCTTCTATGACATTACATACAGATTTTGGTAGCCCAAGCTTAAGTGCAGTGGTGCAATCATAGCTCACTACAGCCTTGAACTCCTGGTCTCAAGTGATCCTCCTGGCTTAGCCTCCTGAGTGGCTGGGATTACAAGCATGTGCCACCATGTCCGGCTAATTTTAAAATTTTTTGTAGAGACTGGGTCTTGCTATGTTGCCCTGGTTGGTCTTGAACTCCTGGCCTCAAGCAATCTTCCTGCCTCAGCCTTCCAAAGTGCTGGGATTATAGGCATAAGCCACCATGCCTAGCCCTAGATTTCTTAATTCCTCCAAACAACAGGTATCCTTTACTGGAGGATAACCATGTGCCAGACCCAGTACCAAGAATGTTATAAACATTATTTTATTTACCTGCCTAATGATTGATGGTTCTTGGCCTCATATCAATGCCATAAGTTTGTTATTATTTATCATGAGCACCTTGAGTCTCACAAAGGTTAAATAACTTGCTCAAAGTCATACAGCTAGTACATGGAATCTAAAGACATGACTACCCAATTCCATTACATGGCTGCTCAGAGGTAGAAATGCTCAGTGGGCAAGTCAAAGAAAGCCCTACACAACTTCATTTAAAAACACTTGCTTGTTCTGCCCATACCTTCTAGTTTTCAGCAAAAAGGAATTGGATTATGTGCCTTATTTATCATCATCCTTTTGCACATATATTTTTACCATCTTCTTCACCATCATCCTCATCATTATTAAAATATGGAGTCAGACGCACTACCGTTGCACAACGGGGTCCCTATCCTCATCATTATCAAAATATGAATGAGCATAGGGCAAAGCAAGTTTGAGTCAAAACAGGAGATAAACAGACATGTCCTGTTTCTTACAAACTTATAGCCTTGGAGACTAAGAAAATTACTTAGCAGCCATTTGTCTCTACGTAGTTAATGTCTAACACTGTGCCAAAACTATGAAGAAAGTGTGTCATAATACATCAGCTGAGGGGGAAAAGTGAATCGAGAGGAAATCACTGTGCTTATTTAGCTTGGGAAACTGTCATCTCTTCTAATTAATTAATACAGAAGATTTCATGGAAGGGGTGGAATTTCAGGAAATGTATGATAATTTCACATTTCACTGTGTATCCTTGTGCCTGGCTGCCATAAGATTTGTATGCAAATAATATATTATTAATAGATTTTCTTTTTAACATGAGGGCCATCCATGGTTTCTTCTGGGTACTATGTCGACCACTCTGTGGTTTCCATAATGTTCACCCAAATAAGTTATCTTGATTATCACAGGGCAGAAATATAATAGATGAAATAAAACCTTTCCAGTCAAATGCAAAGCATTTAAATTTTAGTATTTGCTAAGTCTCTGTTGAACCATGTGCCAGTTTCCTTTGTCCCTTACGTACTAGTGACAGCATAGTTTAGATGGGAAATACTATCATGGCAAATATTATTTGATAAGCTGATTAAGATGGTTAATTTTTCTTGAAGCCAGTGCCTTTCGTCTGAATTGCTAAAGGAACTTTGCAAATATTTATGATCTGGAGAACAATGTGTGTTATTCATTTAGCTTTTCTGATGCAAATAAAATTAATTTTAACTGTTCATGTGGAGTCTCAATTAGTTTTGTTCATTTTTTAACACAACCAGCTCAACATTAAAAAAAAAATCTCCAGCTACTTGTTCTGGAATTAATTTGAGCTTAGGGAATTTTTCTGTATTAAATTAGGAGGCGAAATCAGAGCTCAAAATGCAATTCAACCAATAAAACAATTCAGTATTTGCTTGGACTCACTCGTAACCATTCTAAGATTATAAAATGGTTTCTAATATTATATATGCATAAATATAGATATGGCTATATAGTATATTTTCTTCATATGGCCACATAAAATTACTTTGAGGATACATTGGTTAAAACACTGAGTGAGAATGATTTGGAGAGTTTTCCAAAGACTTAAAAATCCAACAAAGCATGGTCATATCCAAAGGCCCTTCAGATAACATTTCAAGGCAGTATCTGTAGACATAGGTAATTGCCTATGTCTCCAGAACGACATAGGTGATTATCAAGGTATTGTTTTAGACTACAGTAAAGTAGGGATAAGATCTTTCCAATTCCCCTAAAACGTTCAACCCCCAGGGCTGTTCTGAAGAACTGCAATGACCGAATCCACTCTGTATAAAGAAGAGGGAGTGGTGCTATAGGTGCACCACAAGCCAGTTCTTCCTGGGAAAGTCACCTAGAGTTAAAGTGAAAGGAAGTAAACCATGTCACAACTTGCACACACTGTCATCAGAGTTTCCAGCTAAGAAATACTTGGCTTCCAGACAACTGAATTAGGCTGAGTCTTTAAGCGGATTATGTGAATTGTTTCTCTGAAGGGCTTCACACCCATACTCTTTTCAATACTTTACTTAAAAAAATAGTGGCAACATACTTTTGGAATTAAAAAAAAAACTCTCAACATTTTCTTCCATCATGTTATATTTTCTCTTAAGTAACTGTAAAAACACTGAAAATCTCCACATTTGGCAATGTTAAACAGTAGCAGAAGAAACATTACATTATAGCTCATTGATGATTTGATGTTAGTCTGAACGAATTTCAGCAGATTGGAAGGAGCAAGGAGGGATGAGAATATTATACCCTTATGCAAAGTTGGAGATTTGAATTCATAAATCATCACATCTGAACACTGTTTCTTTATTTAAACAACAGTGCACTGCAGAGAAAGTATATATTTCCCTAAAAAACAATTGATGCAAATGCATGTTCTCAATAGAAAAATGAGTGGGTAAATTAAATATCATGCAAACACATGAGAGAGGAGAATATAACGGAAGTTCAAAATCTAGGAATCCCAAACAGGTGTTAGACAGAATTCATAAATGGGATGGCTGCTTGTTGAAGTTGTACGCATGCTGATTTGATAGATCTGACCATAGGAATTCGATTCCAGGAAATATCCTACAACATCACCTCTGCACCCCATCTTACCCTCATTAAATCCATGATTTTCTCATTTTTAACCTAGAAAAGGCTCTGAAGAATGTTGGGGCTCGCTGCAATACTGAAGTTTTTCCCCCCAAACCTGCAACTGAGAAAATTATTTACACCTGATGGAGATATATTTCATATAATGCAGAGCCTTTTCCATTCATCCCACGTGTAATGCATGTATTAAATTAATGGTTACCTGGGCTTGCATCATTCGTATCTGTTAACCTGCTTAACCCAAAGGTACCCATCCTTCAAGGTACAGCTTAGATACCAGTCCCTTGGGTAATTCTTTCTTAATACCCCAGATTTGGTTACCTGAACCTCTAGTTACTATAACATAACACTCTTACACCATCTGTATTGTTGTTGTTTTACCTGCCTGCTTCCCTTCTGTAAGATTCATCAGGACAGGGGCTTCCACTGTTAATTGAATTCTCTCTTGTACCCAAGAGCATGCTTGGCACATGGATGATCCTTAAAATATGCAGTTGTATAAATTCCGAAAACTATAAAGATGGGCATTATCAATTGCATTAAGGATACTTTTAAAGATTAATAACTTCAAAAATTATATTGATTACTGAAAAGTTAGGATAAAAACATCATGTGATTTTTTTTAAAAGCTTGGAAATTTATGAAGAAAACCTCAAAGGCAATCACAGCAACAACAAAAATACATAAACAGGACCTGATTAAAGTAAAAAGCTTCTACACAGTCAAGGAAACAATCGATAGAGTGAACAGACAACCTACAAAATGGGAGAAAATACGCACTTACTGTATATCTGATTAAGGGCTAATAACAAGAATCTACAAAGACCTCAAGCGAATCAGCAAGAAAACATCAAACAACCCCATTAAAAAGTGGGCAAAAGACATGAACAGAAGCTTTTCAAAAGAAGATAGACTAATGGACAATAAACATATGAAAAAATGCTCAGTGTCACTACTGATCAGGGAAATGCCAATTGAA
Organism: Indri indri; assembly: GCA_004363605.1. NCBI lineage: Eukaryota > Metazoa > Chordata > Mammalia > Primates > Indriidae > Indri > Indri indri. Next base: position 19,175 of record RJWJ010013994.1, on the reverse strand, counting down.
ACCACAATGAGATATCACCTAACTCCAGTGAGAATGGCTTTTATCAAAAAGTCCCAAAACAACAGATGCTGGTGAGGATGAGGAGATAAAGGAACACTTACACATTGTTGGTGGGACTGTAAGCTAGTACAACCTCTATGGAAAGTAGTATGGAGATACCTCAAAGAACTAAAAGTAGACCTACCATTTGATCCAGCAATCCCACTATTGGGTATTTACCCAAAGGAAAAAAAGATTTTATGAAAAAGACACTTGCATGCAAATGTTTATAGCAGCATGATTCACAATTGCAAAGATGTGGAAATAACCCAAATGCCCATCAATACATGAGTGGATCAATAAAATGTGGTATATGTATACCATGAAATATTACTCAGCCATAAAACAATGGTGAACTAATATACCTTTTGTAACAGCCTGTATGGAACTGGAGACCATCTTTTTAAGTGAAGTATCAAAAGAATGGAAGAAGAAAAACCATATATATTCACCATTAAATTGAAACTTATAGATCAACACTCATGTGCACATATGGTAGTAAAATTCAATGGACATCAAGCAGGTGGAAGAGGGGAGGAAGGGTTGGGATAATTCACACCTGACAGGTACAATGCACACTATACGGGTGATGGACACACTTATACCTTTGACTCAAACTGTACAAAAGCAATTCATGTGACCAAAACATTTGTACCCCCACAATATTCTGAAATAAAAAAAAGAATAAGAAAAAAACCTTGGAAAATCAGAAAGGAAAGCAAAGCCTTAACCACATACTTTATAAGGTATTTTTTATACCAAAAATATGTCATAGTATGAACCTATGTCCTCAGAAAGAATACATTTGCCATGAGTACCCAAAAGGAAGGTGTGATTTGAATGGTTGTTCTAAGCCATGAAGTGAGAAGGATTTTACCAGGAAAAGAAGTGCCCAATTAGATGACAGTTGTTTAGGCAAAATATTCTCTCTGTATTTGGGGGTAGATTCGAATCTAATTACTGACAGATCTGCTATTTTATTTTACCACAACCAAAGGTTCTGTAACATAATTTAAAAAAGATAAAATGCTATGACATGACCCAGAATTACACCACTGATGATTTGGAGAGGCAGTACAACTCACTGAAAAAAGAAGAGGCAAGCAGTTCTGGGTTCAAATCCTACCTCCATCTTTTTGTTTCTTAAACTTATAAAAATTATTACATTCTTTTTTTTTTTAATTCCTAAATTACTTCATCTGTAAAGTGGGACAATATTACCTATCTTTCAGAGCCAAAAAAAAAAGCATGTGTAGTACTTGATACATATTTAATATATCTTCAACAAATATCATTTATTATAATTTTATTTCAGCTCACTTGTCCTACTAATTATCATTAAGAACTCAGGCAAGTATCTTAAATTCTCTCTTTTGGATCTAGGTGTGAGAAGTGTAGTTAATATACACATCTAATTATAAAGGACTGTTATAAGACTTAAAGTCAATAAGCTACCACGTCAATATAAAGTCATAAGTATAAAGTATTATGAAATATAAACACAGAAAAATATTGTTCAAATGCAAAGAATAGAGAATGAAAATTGGTAATGGCAAAGGTCCAGAGAAGGGAATTATACCAAGTTGTCATTATGGCTTTATTTACTAGTCATTCTTTTTCTGGAAACATGGATAACTTATCATTACAAATTAAAGGAAAGCCACATTTTGTAGTGCTTTTCAAAATAATTCAGAAGACAGACTTCAGTTTGCACGCCCCATGACCAAAATAACATGTATATCGGTAACTCTCTAGACATCAAAGTTTCCATTCAGTAACTAGTTATCTCATCTGTCCTTTTAGGAACCCTGTCTGTTTTGCTTTAGCCAGTAACCCCTTGGTTTCTTTTTTTCTTTCTTATTTTACCTAATTGATAGAGGTATTGCTATCTCCTGTATTTCTGGTGGCTCTGAACCTTCGCTCACAAATGTGTTAAGGCTGCGGTCTCCAACCCTGGGGCCGCAGACTGGTACTGGTCTGTGGCCTGTTAGGGACCGGGCCTCAGGGCTCCACCGCTGCCCTCTGTCCTGCCCCCGTCCATAGAAAAATTGAAAAATTGTTTTCCATAAAACTTGGGGGGAGTGGCACACAGCAGGAGGTGAGTGAGTGAAGCTTCATCTGTATTTACCACCCACTCCCCATCGCTGGCATCACCACCTGAGCTCAGCCTCCACCCCCCACCTTGGAAAAATTGTCTTGCATGAAATCGGGCCCTGGTGCCAAAAAGGTTGGGGACTGCTGTGCTAAGGTATAAAATGAAGACTTCTCTCTCACACACATTGTGAGAAACAAAACAAAGAGACAATGTCCAAAGGTTACGTTGATAAAGGGAGATAAAGCTCAGGATTGTAAAACGGGATGTCAGAGGAGCCCCTCTCCTGGGTGCTGCTTGTGAGCCTGTTGTGCCACTACAAGAAAGTCACCTAATTTTTCTCTTTCAAAAAAAAAAAAAAAAAAGGAGGATGAAATAGAAATAACTTTACATGAAATTTTACTGTGTAAGAAATGCTTTCATATTCTTTATTTTATTTCATTCTCCCCAGCTCCCTTTGAAACTGGGAGAAAAAGGATTATTGCTACACCCCATTTTCTAGAAGAGGTCTTATGATTTGTTCAAATGACACCTGTAAAGTTCAAGAGACAGAAATTCAGTCTGAATTCCTTCTATCTAAGCCGTTTCTCCTGATGACCAACAGTTTCTAAAGTGTGTTCTATGGAATATTAGCTTCATATGATACTACATGATAAAGAGCTCCATTGTCAAAGAAGGTAGGAAACATTGTATTAAAGAAAGTTCAACTGTTTTCTCCACTGAGGCCCTTAATATGACAGCATGTGATATGCATAGGAAAGAAGGAAATTGTACCATATGCTCTGTGCTTATATGACCAAGATTTTCTACAACAAGTCAGACATGGTGATTACATTTAGGGGGAAATTGTCCTATATTATGCTTATTGAGGAAAACTAAGATCTACTAAAACATAATAGATGTTTTGGTTTAGTCTACTAAACATTAATATTAAACTATTTGTTTAACAGTTCAAAATTCTGACGTAGCCCCTGCCTACAACTCCTCGGCAGTTGACTGCCCTATTGTACCCATAATCCCTGTGGCAGGCAGTGGGGAGGGATGTGGCACTGATGTTTGGTCCAGGTACTTGGATGGATTCACACTTTTACAGTCAAAGGCCCAAGAAAGAGGAGAAATTTGCTTTAATTTTTAAAATATCATGATTTGGAGAAAATAATCTTCAGTTTTGACCATGTGTATTATTTAAAAAGTTGTCTTGCCTTCGATTTTAGTACAAAAGTTATAAATAAAACAAGCCATTCCTTATGTTTTCAAGTTGTATTGAGTTTGAGGAGTTCTCAGGGCATTTCTGAAAAGGGAGATAGTTGTCACCATGTGGAACTAATAGTTTTTTTGGGGGGAAAAAAGGAATATTATTTTGTGTTATGTGCACTCATTCCCAGGGGACCTACACAGAAAAATAACAAAGAAACCTTCCCACCATTGGTGAAACAAATGAAAGATTCTGTTTTCACTGGCTTACAAAATAATCCCCCAAGTATTTAGCAACAGTATTTTTATGTCTCTCATTTCAGATGCTTTATGGGGATAAAAGATTGAATTTACAAGTGGAAAATAGCCATACATACAATTTCAAACTTTCAAATTGAAACTGGTAGCATCCCCCATTTTAAATTAATAACATTACTGCCATTCGCTTTAACTCATATGGGATTAATGCTAGTGAATGTGCTATAATCTTACTCCAACAGAACTGTCAAATAGAAAAAAGGCTACAGAGGCGATGCAATAGATACATTTCTGTGGTTATGGTTTTTACCTAAGATAATTGAAATGCGTAGCTGGTGCAAAGGAATTGTGAATGTAACAAACGTATCCACATCCTAAAAGATAAGGATCAACCTAAAGTCATAAGAATCCATCCAGTGGCAGGACTAGAAAACAATTTAAGCTACTCAAATGGGCACTCAGACAGTCCTGGGTTTGAATCCCAGTCCTGACACTTTCTAGCTGTGTGACCTTGGCCATGTTTCTTAATCTTTCTCTAAGTTTTAGTTACTTATTTGTAGAACAGAGACAGTCTTGCCTATTTCTCAGAGGTGTGCTAAGGATAAAGTAAGGTCATGTATGTAAAGAGTAAATGTTCTGGCTGGGCGTGGTGGCTCACGCCTGTAATCCTAGCACTCTGGGAGGCCGAGGCGGGCAAATTGTTAGAGCTCAGGGGTTCGAGACCAGCCTGAGCATGAGCAAGACCCCGTCTCTACTAAAAAAAATAGAAAGAAATTATCTGGACAACTAAAAATATATAGAAAAAATTAGCCGGGCATGGTGGCACATGCCTGTAGTCCCAGCTACTTGGGAGCCTGAGGCAGGAGGATCGCTAGCCCAGGAGTTTGAGGTTGCTGTGAGCTAGGCTGATGCCACGGCACTCACTCTAGCCAGGGCAACAGAGTGAGACTCTGTCTCAAAAAAAAAAAAAAAAAAGAGTAAATGTTCTGATGTAGTCTAATTACTCAATATCTATTCTTGTCACCTGCAACAATAATAGGGGTAAGTTGAAGGGAGACGGATCATTTTGAGACATTTTTAGTAAAACTGCTGAGTCTGCTTTGTGTGGTCAAATCAAATAAGCCATGCTTCCTGGAAAGTCTTCAAAAACAATGCAGTATATTTTGTTTCTCTCTAGACTATTATCTATCTCCATGTTCACCACAAAGATTCCTTATCAAGAAGTAAGCAAAAAGGATTTGTGCCCTACTTCTGACATTCAGACATTTATAGGTTTACTTGATATTCCTAGTGAAATGCCAACGAACAAAACAAAAAATACTCTTTAGTCTGAAAAAGCAGAGGTTGAGAAGGGATTGATAAAAATTATCAAAAGTATATGGAAAAAGAACACAGATTTATTTACAAAATCTTGATTTAATGAGATGAGAAAAATAACCTGTGAAATTCAAGTGCCAGAAATTTAGCTCAAACAAGAATAAACCATTTCACAAAGTAAATAGTACATGTTACCTGTTATTAGACTGAAATAATACAAACCCTTCTCATATCATTCTCTAAATTCATGGATGTGAGATCCATAATGAATTTCTGAGAGAAATTAGAATGCTTGTTGCTTTTCTAGAATCTTTTGAGGTTACTATGATAGTGGGGGAGCAGGTCCCGCAAAATATCCTGGGTCCAGTGGTGGTATTGATTTTATTATTTTAAAATTTTAATGCTTTTACTTGGAGAGTTTTTGGCTCATTTTTAATTGTAATTTTGCCACTACATAAGATGAGCATGTTACCAGGAGGCCAATCTTGTGTTTTGCTAAATTCTGGACTACCTAAAGCCCTTCTGCTCTCCTTGTCTACACACTGGGCTGGAGACAGTTACTCAAGTTCCTGGAGACAGCTTGGTCTCAGCCAGAAACCGTAACTCAGCTGCTTACTCATCAAACTAGGAATAAGGAGAACAATGCGTGACAAATAGATGCGTTCTTCATCCAGGCTTGTGGATTATGACCATAGCTTGGGGAAACAATTTATTTGACATTAGCCTGTTTACCGATTTTTGCCTAATTTTCAAGACATTTCCTAATGACCTAAAGCTTAGAAGAGAGACAATGTAACCTCTATAAGAACAAAGAGGCATGATAAATTACTTTCCTCTAGAAGACATCTGAATTGCTTTACAGTATTTGTTTTCTCAAAAAAGTCAGCATTTGCCTTGGACTAACTTTATCATGATAAATAGCAATCTTTTTTTTTTTTTTTTGTTACAGTACTCTCTTGGCTGAATGGCAAATACCAGCTTTTAAGATGGAAACCACCATGGCAATACACATGAGTGATATTTTCTCATACAATCGGTTCTGTGGTCCAATGTCCTTGAAGGCTGTCCTGGGAAAGTGGCTAAACGATTGTTTACTCCCCCACTCTATTTATACACAGCTATTGAAAGTTAGAGGCTTTCTCTGGGGCTTGGTCTCCCTAATTGGAGTGCGAAACACAATTCCCATTAAGATGCTACTTGAAGCGAGGAAACCGTATTCATATCCTGTGAGCAAATGTGGATTTTTCCACTCATGCCCATTTAAATGTCTCAGTTCCTGAACGCAAGAATGGGTGTCAGAGCTTAACGTTTCCAGGATTTGGGATGGGGGAATCCTATGAATGCTGTCTCATGACTTGAGGAAACGTATCTATTCTGAGAAACTCATAGTTATTTACCCCTATAATAATTACTCACTTCTAATTTAGGACAGAGTCATTTGGGATGCAAGAGTCTTACTGCCGTGATTCATTTCTTTCTTTCATGGGGATTAAGTGCCCTACTGGACAAAGTACAATGTGAGTTGCATCATTTTATACTACAAATGAGAGCAATATGCGATATTAAGGAATGGATCCTTTCCAAAGTCTAATTCTGCTTTCTGTCAACAGCAGGATTAGCTTTAAGGGTGTTCTTTCTTTTTCTCTTTCTTTTTTTTCATAAGTACCTCCAATTCTAATGTCATGCGTAAGAGGCTCTCAGAAATGCAACCAGTACAGAAAACACGTGGCAAAACCTCCTGTTTCTAATCTTACAGTGGACCCTTAAGTGGTGGTCCTTTGAGGCTGGCCTTTGTATGAATTGTGGGAACAAGGCTCTGGGACAGGGACTGTCTCTAAGTGGAGCTTGGGCCATCTGTGTGCTCGTGCACACACACAATATGAACACGGTGACCAGATAGAACACAAACACTCAATTGGCTGGGGTGAAGAGAGTATGAAAGGGAGTAAATTTATGTGACAAAGGATGTGTGTGGGTGTGTGTGTGTGTCTGTGTGTGTGAGAGAGAGAGAGATGAGAGAGACAGAGAGAGAGACAGAGAGAGAGAGAGGAGAGAGAGAGAGAGACAGAGAGAGAGAGAGGAGAGAGAGAGAGAGAGAGAGAGAGAAATTAGGGGCCAGAATCACTGGAAACTAGATGATAGGTGTAGAACAATAATACAGAGAGCAACCAAGAAAATAGGAAGATGTAAACATAAATATTTAATACAAAGGGGTAAAATTAGTAGAAGACAAATGTCTTCAATGTGAACAGTTTATCCTCCCAGAGCTCAACGTACTTTTTATGCTGTTTCAATTATTGGCAAGAAATCTCTGGGAATCAGACGGACAGAATTATTATAGTCCTTTTATAACCAATAGCAACTTGCATTGGTTTTGGAAGAAGAAATCTTTTGGTGGTAGTAGTGGTTGGATGGATATTAAGAGATAAAAGCTTTTGTCCTGGTCCTATCTTTAGACAAGAACTTGACTTCTCTGGACCTCAGTTTTCTCATTTGCAAAATGGGCCAATGGATTCTAAAGTTCATTTCATTGCTGAGGTAATCGACATGAAAATACAATTTTTAAAGAGCATTTCTGACCTTTCTTCATACAAAAATGAATGTTCTCTCACTCTTCTGATTCACTTTAACTTCTATATATTTCCTTCAGAAGATAAGATTTCTGTTTGTGTTTTTAAAAAGCAGGCTTCCATTTAAAAGATAATTCGAAATAAAGTAAACAGAAGTACGTGGATTTGGGGTTACAAATTTGTATGACTGCTGTGATCTGAAGCTTTAGTTATTTGTTTCTAAAATTTTGCATTTATTCTTAATTCCTTTGTAGTACTGTATCTTTTCCTGCTCACTGAAGAGAATTTGTTATCTATTCTCATATTACAGGAGAAAAAAGGAGGGAAGGAAGGAATAAAAGAAGAAAGAAAGGGAAAGAGGGAGGGAGGAAGAGTGGGAGGAAGAGGAGAGTGAAAGAAGGAACTCCTTGAAAAATTTCGGATGTCTGTTGTTTCAATTTTATGTGCTAAACATCATTCTGTCACTCTTAAGCGAGAGGAATAAAACAAATGACAGGGTTTCTTTCAGGGGATGCATGTGTGTTGGGGGTATTACTTTACTCCAAAACAAACACACAGACTTACACATTTACTTACTACTCTCTCCTTTTCTAAAGACAGAGCCTCAAAAAGTCTGTACTTCTTGTTTCTACTTCCTCACCTCTGATGAACTCCTCGCCCTCCACCAAGCTGACTCTGGTCCCAGCTACCACTGGAACCGTTCTTGCCACAGCTTCCCAGTGGACACCTGGCTCACTCTCTCCAGCGATGAACACTATCTACTCTACTTTCCTTCCTGAAATTCTCTCCACTCTAAGACCCCATGAAACCAATCCTTACTGTTTTTCATTTTCCCTACTTCTTGGTCATCTACTACAATTCCTCTTTGTCTGCTCAGGCCCTGAATTGTCTGTGTTTACCAAGCCAAGTGTCCTTGGCCTCCTTTTTTCCCTCACATGCTCATGCTGGGTGATTTCCCTCACACAATTTTTTTATCTCAAGTCTAGATCTCCGAAGCTCAAGGCTAGTGTTTCCAGCTGTCTGCTGGAATTCTCTACCCACAGGCATCTTACATACATCTTAAGTTTTTGTTCAAAATTCAACTCTTTATCTTCCAGGGAAATCTGTTTCTCTTCCTGCATTTCCTGTCTCAGCAAATGGTCCCGTTATCTAATTCAACCTGGAATCACCCTCTCATCCCTCACCTCTGATCAATTACCCCAATCATTCCATTCTCCCTGTTTCCATTGTCATGGCGCAGGACTGGACCATTTCTCACTTGAATTGCTGTCAAAGCCTCCTATTTGTATTTCTGATTCCAGGCTTCTCCTTCTGTGGTCAATTCTCTACCATGCAACCAGAAAGATTTTTCTAAAAAGAAATAATCTAACAACATCACCCTACCTCATCGCCCCCAAGGCTTAAAAGCCTTCTGAGATTTTCCAGTAACTTCATGTTAAAATCTAAACTGCTTATCCTGATTTGTAAGTACTTCTCCCCATCTCTCCAGCCTGTCTTCCGGCACACCCCTCTGCTCTGCCAACCTGTATTAATCACGGTCTCAGCACCAGCCGCGCCCTTTCAAACAACTGTGTTTCACTAATGTTCTTTGAGTGCTATGGAGTGTCTTCTCTCCCCAGCTTGGCGTGGTGTATCAGTATTGCTTTCTTGCCTTCTACCCCAGCTGACAACGAGCTGCCGAAGGAGAGGCCTGAATCGTATACCTCTCACTCCAGTGCTGAATAAAGCAAAACTCAGTACATGAACTGAAACCTAGTATGTAAATGTCAAGTTGGTCCTAGAAGTTATTTCTAAATTGCTATATGAATAAAGCATGCTTTATTTTCTCTTCTACCCTTAATTTTATTAATATTAAATTATATATGTACAACTTTTTTTTCCTGAGAGAAAGAAACTAAATTTTGGTTTATTTCCATGTCAAATTCCTAACAGACATTATTAGATCATCTCCTTCAATGATCATCCACAAGTTCCTTTAGAAGATCCCAACCAGAATCCTTTAGACATTTTTCTTTACTATTCTGACCAAAGTATAAAAACTTAGCTGTTTGCTATCAAGCTAAGGAAAACACAATTTTAAATTTTCCCATAAAATAAAAAGTCCATGTGCAGCTTTTTCTTCCAAGAGAATTAATATTTAAAGTTCTTAAAATAATAAAAAAAATAAAGTTCTTGGTAATTCACGTTGCTCCTCATTTTGTGAATAATGAATGAAACTTACCACACCTGATTGTTTCAGCTCATTGAGTTGCCTGTCTCCCTCCAGCCCTGTGAGCTCCGCAAGGCCCATGTCTGTCTTTTCAATATCGTATCTCCAGCACCACACCTTATCCATAATAGCCTCTTAATAAATATTTATTTAATGAATGTTGAAATCTTTAGTTTTTGTTTTATGTATTATCTTATGAGCACCCTATTTTAACACACATAAAAGACAATATTAATTTTCAAAAGATGAGAGAAAATGTCACACGAGGTCATAAAAACTGTGCTGGCCCAACTCTTAATCATGAAGTGCCAAAAAGAAATTTTTTTTTTAATTCCATATATGTCATTCTAAGCTTGACTCTTATACACAATGTGAGGCAAATTTTTTAATTCAAAGTTACCTTTTGGTCAGCCATAGCCAATCCACTAAATGAATCTGGAATGAGTTTAGTACTGATTAAACTTCCCAAGTATCTCTACGGGAAACAAGACACAACAAAGTGGATTTCTATTTCCAAATCAGGGAAGCTAAGAAAAACTTTTCAAGAACCGCTCTGCCTATAATAAAATGAACATTAGATTCAGAAGATGTGCTCATTAACCCAAATAGCTTACTCAACAATAAACTTTCTCAGTATTATAAAATAAGTTTTCCTTCTGCAGTTTCTTCATTAGTGACCATTCATCAGGAAGTCATACTACATCAAGGGATGCCCATAATAGACTCAGTATTCTACACTCAATAATAAGCAAGCCATTGTCTTCTCATTCGTGGTTGTTAAAAAAAAAAAAAAAAAAAAAAAAGAAGAAGAGAGTATTTTCAAAGTATGTGCATCTGGTTAGGAGAGAATACAATAAACCCAGAGTTACAAGAAAGTGACATTTTTGTTTCCTGATTCAGTACAAGGAAAGCCAGAATCTGCAAGTTCTGAGTTTTTTCTGGTGTAGGGGCCTAGAGTTTAAGCACTGATCCAGACACAAGTATTGCAAAAACAGAATGAGGTATCTTGCTAAGGTGGCAATGCTCGGAATGGTCAAAGTATGTTCCATGTTTCTGGGAAATGTCTCTCCATTTTGTAACAAAATTGGAACGACTTCCCAACCAAGATGTAGTCAATGAAGGAAAGCAAGAACTTTCCAGTTTTCCAAATGCAGGGAGTTAACAGTTAGATAACTGTTTATAAAAGTGAATCCGGTGAAAAGGGGACTCTGTCAATGATAAATATTTATCTTATTCTGCATGTCTAGTATGGGAAAGGAACACATTAAAAGTGTTGGCCAAATATGGTATCAGTCTCTACAGAGTCTCCAAACCCTATGTTCAGAATGTTCTCTAACTAAGATTTGCATGTTTTATTCCCAAATGGATTAATGGCAACAGACAGGGAAAAAAGTGAGGGCAAACCAAAATAGCATAGAACCCAGCACAATTACTGTGCAACTTCTGTGATGCTGTCTCTTTTTTCTAAGTCTGTTGTCTAAATTCTGTCTAATCTCAGAAACCAACTCCTCTCTGACTCACCTGAATATCACCTCCAGCACTTCTACCCTCTGATACATAACTGTATTCTGCATTATATAACTCTCTTGTGTGTACTTACACTTTTGAGCTCCATGTAGACATCCTTACTTATCGGTATAATACCCACCAGGGTTCCTTACCCATGGAATATAATACATAACTTTCTTGAGTAACTGTCCCTGCAACTTTCAAAATTCATGAGCATTTCATCAGACTGTAACTGCTAAATTCATACTAAACTGCTGTAATTAAACTTGAATTTAATATAGAAACATTTAATGATATCTTTACTATATAGTAATTTACATAAATGGAAGAAATTAGCATGAAAATAACATAATTATTTTTCTCCTCTCTTCATTTCATTGTCTCCTAGTATCTACAAAAACATTCTATTGATGATCTTCCCTGCTACTATGTACTGTTTACCTGTAATGGTCATTGTTTATGCATAGTGATTCTCACACAGGTCTAGTATCTTACTCCCCAACATCTGGGATTCCTCTTATTTTGAATCCCTCTGTTGTCACTCTCCTGGTTGTGTCACTCATATCCTCATTTTTATTTGATCTATTCTCTGATTCCGAATAGCCAACAAGGACTCTTTCCCCTGAATTCAGGGGTAAATAGCTGGGTTCTAGGGCACTTAAAGCAAAAAAAACTGTGGCCCTTACATGGTAGAGAGGGTGAAAGTGACCATGGGATGGCACTTCTGAAACAGGTGACCCAGGTTAGTGCTGACATTACAAGGAGAGTCAGCGGGAAATGGAGAGGACTCAAGAGAATGAATACTGGATCCCCGGGGGCTGGGATAAGAAGAGCTAAAATGATGAGAGGCTGTTGTTGGAAGAAGTGTGATAATTCATATGGCTTTGTTTATGACATCTGCTGCAGTTATAACTAGAAAGGACTAAACCACAGCCAAAGGAGTAAGTACTGGGAGAAAGAGCCTCACAGCAGCGTGGCCATTCCCCAGGAAGAGTAGCCAGTAGATTCCTATCACAGTGGCCAAGGGCTAAACTTAGGCCCAAGGTAGGCTAAAATCAATGGCTAAAAGTCAAGTTTAGTAACTAGGCAAGCCAAGGAGGCAGGAATATCTGGGTGGGGGTGGGCTTATTTACCAGAAGATGATTCAGTCAGATTCAAGGAGGTCTTTCTGTGATAAAAGGAGGTCCTGAATGGCAACTGGCTGAAGGTTCAGAGAAGACTTTTAGCCACAACAGAAGACTGGCGTGCAAATTAGGAACCAGAGAAGTCCAACCACACATAATAAGGGGCAAGTCCTACAAATGAGGGGGGGGAATTATGACTCAGTGCACGCAGTAGCCAGCGCACACCATAAATCCCATGCGGAAGAGAAAATTAGTGCCAGCCACAGCCCCTCAGGACAGACAGAGTTCTGAATTTATTGTTTCTTTTGTTCCAGTTAGTTCACAGGGCTAAGATTATAGGACCATTTGTACCTGTGTTGCGTGACTCAGGAACAGGCAGGTAAAAACACAGGGAAGGAAGACAGGAAGTGTAGCCTAGGCTTTGGACACTCCTACCATCCCCAAGAGCCTGAAATGCCTGGCACACTCCAATGTACTGTTCAAGACCCACGCCCAACATTTCTGTTTCCTGCAAGCTTCCCTCATGTTTCCCGTGCACTGTGGGGAGTTGGGAAGTGATGGCCATCACCAACTCCACTGCCATCATCGTCACCATCATCATTGCCACTGTTAATTCCTTCAGGGTCAATCCCAACACCTCAGGAATTAGATGATGACTCCTCCGCCCTTAAAATGTCATCTAACTGCTCGTGTATAATCGATATTGTTTTTAAAGGGTTTTCATTCCAAAATTAGACCCCGTATTTTAAATAGTATGTAACTTAGAGGCTTATCAAATTTCTGTGAATGATGTTTAAAGTACAAATGGGGTGTTCTAGTTCAGATGCTTTCAGCTGGAGATAGCAGAAAATCAGCCTCCAACTGGCTTAAACAATACAGGGAATTGATTGGCTCAAGTGTTGAGAAGTCCACAGGGAGAGCTGACTTCAGGTGTGGCCTGGGCCAGTGGCTCAAAGATAGCACTAAGCACCAGGTTTCTTTCTTTCTTTGTCTTCTGTGGTTGACTTCTTTCCGAGGTAAGCTTGCAGAATTGCTAGCCTATAGGCATCTTTATTTCTGTACAGTGGGAAAGATAGACTATCTTTGCTTCAGCATGCCTAGATAATGCCTGGCACTTCACTGTGATTGGATCATCTTTAGGGAAGTGCCCACTCGGAAGACAATCACTGTGTTGATTGGCTAAGCAGAAGTCATGGGCTCCTCCCTGGGTCCTGGGATGAAGCCAGTTTCATCAGAACTACATAAATCCTAAAGTGGAAACTGGAACTGCTGAAAAGGAGCAAAGGAAGAATGAATACCAAAAGTAGTATCAACTGGGGTGCTAAGGTGCTAAACAAGAAACTAACTCTAGTACAGAAAGAAATTTATTAGAAGGACATTGTGTAGCTCAACAAACTGTCAGAAAGACTGAAAAACCAGGCTAGGTAAAGGTACCTGTATTAGTTTGTGAGGGCTGCTGCAATGAAGTACCACAACCCGGTGACTTAAACAACAGAAATCTATGGTCTCACAGTTCTGGAGGTTAGAAATTCAATATTAAGGTGTCAGCAGGTTTGGTTTTTCCTGAGGGCTGTGAGGGAGACTGTTTCAGACTTCTTTCCCAGCTTCTGGTGGTTGGCTGGCAATCTTTGACACTCCTTGCCTTGCAGATGCATCACTCTGATCTCCGCCACCATGTTCACTGTCATTTTTCTTGTATGTAGGTCTGTCTCTGTGCCCAAATTTCCCAGAAATGGCAGGCTATTCTGCATTTTGTCCTTGAGGTGACTCAGTTTGTCTTTCTCTATCCATGGCAGAAAAGAAGCTGTGTTTTGTGGTTCTTTTACGCTGTGCAGGGCACGTGAGCAGACGTCAGGCAAAGCATGCTCAGGAGTTAGGGCTTCTGTGGGGCCTGCAGAATTGTGGCAGAGGCTGAGATGTCCTGATATCAGCACATTGCAAGCTCACAGGACACCTTGATTAGCCCAATCCAACACTGACTCATTTGCTTTTGAAATAGTACTAAGATATCTGTGTCTCCGTGATAAGCTTAACCAGTGATAGGTTAACTCTTATAATAATGCAAAATACGTTGGTTCCACTTGTGGCTAGTGACAACTTATCTCTTTATACATCCACTTCCCTCACAAAGTCGTATCCTTCTGGGGGTTAGACAACGTCTTATTTATTATAGTATTTTCAGTGCCTAGGCCAGCAGCTGGCATTTGCTGCCCAGCAAATATCGGATGGATTAGTGAATGGATGGATGAAAAACATTGTGTGTGGGTGTGTGTGCATGTGTGTGTGTGTCTGTGCGCGTGTATGTGTTGATTTTGAGGATGAAGCAGGGATGGGGAAGTTATTAGATAGCTTTAAAAGGCTCTCAGTTTGAGAAGATTTCTTCAGAGCAGTTCTACTATGATCCATGACTAGCCTTATTTTTATCAGAGCTATGTACGTGGTAAAATAATAGGAAACAAACAGAGGTAGTAGGACATACACTTACTCTCCCAGAAAAGCAGGGCTTCTTGGTCTTGTGTTTTAAGCCTGGCAGAGGTTTCTAGCATTGGGGTGTTGGGGTACTTCTGTTCCTTCTCTAGTGAGACACCCTGGATATGAGTAGAAACATAGCTTTTGCCAACTTGCGCCTTCCTAAAGTGACCTTGAACTGAGTTTTCATTACATGTGTTCTAGATTACTACTCATTGGTATGTATTTTTACTCATATCCTGAAAATCAAACAAATAATAATGAACATAAAATGATTTCAGATCTGAACAGAGAACAGAATTTAAAATGTTTTAGCCTGTGATGCCTTCAACTCTGAAAATGCATTAGCTCAGCCTTTTGAATTTGATTTTCCTAGGAGTTCTAGAAGCAAACAAGAATTAATTTCAAACACAAAACTGTCTTATTTGTATAATACAAATTTGAACTTAGTTGGAAAAAAACATGTTTTTTAAATTAAATTTCCTTTGAAAAACAAAGGCTTAAGTTAAGGGGAAACTGTTTTGGAAAACTTGAAATTTCAAAAAACAAAACTTGAAGGAAAATAAAAATAGGGTTTTGTGAAAAATCCCTGATACTGCTGAGCTCCCCTTCCCCCATTCATAACAGAAACTGGTCTAAACATTCTTGGAGTCCCAAGATTGAAATGGAACCTCTTCGGAAGTTTCAATAAAGTATGATTTACTCATTTCTTTATTACATTGGTTCTTCTGTTCTCCCTTTGATCATAATCTCCAAATAAAATGCAAATGATCTGACATTGCACATAAAAAAATTTCAGACATTTATTTCTCAATATAAGAGCAAGTTTGTTTAAATGGCCAGTCACAATCGGAAGTATACAAACTGAACACATATCAATTATCTTTTGTACTAAATTAAATTCGAAATTCCTTCAAATTTGAAACATAAAATACCTGACTGATCTACAATTTAAAATACATATTTAGAAAAGTTTATTTAACAAGCAGGTATTGAGTGGCATCCTGTTAGGTGCACATCCAACAAGAAAGATTTTTAAAAGATATTTCTGTACCATCTCTGGTGTGTAACTTTTATTCACATCTTACTTCACACCTAGCTCCTAGACTTCTAGTATAACATTCTATTTTACTTCATTTTTATAAAGGTATTTTGTTTCCCTCGCATTGTGTCTTATGATTATTCTCCTAGTCTAAAATATCTTCCATTCATGTCTCATTGCATGAATGTTCTGCATATGTTACTACAGCAGCCTTTAATTATTGGACCCATCAGTAGCCCCATTAGATTATAGTAATAACAAGAATCACATTCTTATTATTAAGTGTCTTAGTTTATGTTTTTGTTGCTTATAACAGAATACCTGAAAATGGATATTTGTAAAGAAAAGAAATGTATTACTTATAGTTACGGAGACTGAGAAGTCCAAGGTTAAGGGGCTGCCTCTGGTGAGGGCCTTCTTGCTGGTGGGGACTCTGCAGAACGCTGGGGCAGTGCAGGGCATTACTTGGTGAGGGAGCTGAACGTGCTAGCTCAGGTCTCTCTTCCTCTTCCTGTAAAGCTACCAGTCCCACTCCCATGACAACCTATTAATCCATTAACCTATAATCCATTGATCCATGAATAGATTAATTCATTCATGAGGGCAGAGCTCTCATGACCCAATCACCTCTTAAAGGCCCCGCCTCTCAAAACCTCCGCACTGAGGATTAAATTTCAATGCGAGTTTCTGTATAAACATTCAAACCGTAGCATTAAATCTCCTGATAATCTGGGTAGGGGTAGTAAACTCAAATGCATTTATTGGCCGGGTGGGTGACATAGAATGTGAAAGAAATAATAGGCTTTTGGCAAACTGGAATGCCTAAAAGTCTTTCAAATTCATTTAAGAACATCATGCTAGCCAGATAGAACGTATCTGTGAGTATTTTGTTTGTTTGTTTCTGGATTTTGGTTTTCTTTCTTAACATTTTAGACAATGAAAAGACATTATAGACCCCCATTTTTAAAACACAAATACTCAGATTTGTGGTCTGTGGTTTACTCTTGACTATGGTAAAAATAAGTACTTAAAAATGTTTTCTGATGAGAGTGCTGTTAACTAAAATAATAAAAATATTAATAACTGAAAACCAATTTTCATTGCCAGACTAACTTATGAGAGCCATATGGCATACTGAATTCCCAAGAAATCTTATGATTGTATTGCTCTTTTTTATATATTATTGTTTGAGAGCTCTTGTGGGCAAATTTTTACTCCACGTATTTAATAGGAATCATTAGGCATGGTGTTTGTTTTCTATAGTGCTAACTTTAAAGTCAACTCAACACTCTTCTAAATTCAGCCCAAATTCAGAGGGAATGCTCCATTTACCACTACAGAGAAGGAGCCGAACTCGAAAGAATAATGGGAAAGAACACAGATGCTTTAAACAAATCTTACAAACACAATTTAGCATAGACACAGAACAGGAAGAGAAAATAAAGACTGACTAATCATCAGTGGACCAGGGTGTTCCCTGAATCCTTGAATCTGGAAATTATTAATTCCTATTTTTTCTCTCACCTCCCCAAAGGTTTAGTGCATGCATTGATGTCTGGAGTAAAATCCACACAAGATGCATTTTCACCACAGCATCTGGTCCTCTGGGAACTCCATTGCCTGCTTTCTTGATGCCTTTAACCTTTTTGTCTGAAGTATGTTCTGGCAGCCAAAGATGTGTCTGAATTACTTTGTGTTTTTAGGAATCCCACTTTCTCTTCTCTCATAAAATCTGCAACCTGGTGCAGGGATGTTAGAAATATGTTTCCTGAGTCCACACACTTTAGGGAGGGTAATGGAACTGTTCACTTTAGATCCCTCCACATTACAGTTCTCATCCCACCCAGAGACTGGGGTTTCCTTTTGTCAAATGGTCTATAGTTAAAACCACAAACCTTCTAGTGATCAGTGAAATCATGTCTTTGTTGTCTTTGCCTGATGAATGAGGTAGGTATTAGATCTCTGTTCTTTCGTGAACAGAATACAAAACGAAGTGAGTATAAAAAGAAAAACTCATACAGTTTTTAAGAGCAAAAGTACTCAAGTTTTAAAAAATACTTTAGATTTATTATACTATTGCTGGCATCAAATCCAGATGCTTTGTTATATTAAGAACATCTTTTTTTAAAAATCAACCATTTTAAGAAAGGTACGAAGAGCCTAAAATATGTATCTTCCAAAAAGCTCCTTCCTTTTGTGAACTAAATCCAAATATGTTACATGATGGGAATCAGACAAAACCACAATCAGTGGCCTTCCTCCACCAAATGGAGGTGACTTCTCAAAATGGTATGGCCCGGTTGCACTGTTTTCAGTGTCTTTGGATCATGTGGAAGATAGTAGCCACAATGATTAAAGTTTTCCAAAGGATGTTTTATAAATCCTCGTAGAGATACTTTTTCTATTTCTATTCCAGGCTGTGGGAGGTTACTAACGGTTCAGTATTTCTTTCTTTCATTCTTAAAAGGTGCATTTCATTTTTTTCAAACAGAATACTTAGAATCTGATACTGTAAAAACGTAATGAGACTAGCCAGGTCCGTCGACATCACACTGACATGTAAACTCGGATATTTAATTAGCCTTTATTACACTTTAAATTACAAGGTACTTCTCCAATCATTTGAGGGAACTCTATTTAGAGGCATATGTTCTTAGAGTGAGAAAGTGATTTGCATTCTACTACATAACACCATTCTCCCAATAAAATGCTATGAATAGTGTGGCTATGCATATATTTGTGAGTGATGCTTGTTATTATCATATATAAAATTAAGCTATGATCTATCTTTGGAAGGCTTGTGGGTAAACCACTTATTCAGGTAAAACTGCACGTACTCTGGAAGAAAGACTTTGTATCTCTCAAAGTGCTTGAGCAAACCAGGAAATAATGCTCTAGTAAGATAAGATAAAATAAAAAACCAAAAAATGCATTCTGTATTTGATGATAGGATTGATAACCTTCATTCAAGTATCAATTTTATTCAGTCGTTTGTATAATATTATTAGAGTAAAGCATCAGCTCAGGCTTAACTTAATAACTAATGTTTATCTAGCACATCACATTCATTTTGAAACTCATACATATGAAGAAACTTTGGATCAAATAAATGATGCCATTTAAGGTTGCTGACAGTGTAACAAATGGAAATGAGATCAAAACGCCTATGTCAAATGAGAGGTATCAACTTACCAGACTTCAAACTTTATTATAAGGCGGTAGCAATCAAAACAGCTTGGTACTGGCACAAAAATAGAGCCATTGACCAGTGGAACAGAACTGAGAACCCAGATATAAAACCATCCTCATATAGCCACCTAATCTTTGACAAAGCAGACAAAAACATACACTG